>MU223675.1:392413-404264 GCA_018584345.1 Thuja plicata | reverse complement strand
ATAATTATAATGTTTTTAGTTTGAAATTTACCAAGGCTTAAAAATGAATGACAAGAACAATATAAAATTTAACATGAGAATAATATATTGGTATTTACCTTATTAAAAGAAAAAATAGTTTGTTTTTTGTACACAATTTTCTTTTTATTTTCTATCTTATGTTTTTATTTTTGGGAAATAATTCCAATTGCCTCTACATATTCTATCATATTCTCTATATCCTCCATTTATAGGAAAATCTCTCAATGTTTAAGAAAAATATTGAAAAATAAATCTTTCTTGGATTTGATTGAATTGCTCATCATGTCTAGTCTACCATCTGTAGGTGATCTTAGTACTAAGAAAAAATATTAAAATTAGATATTGGTAAGAGTTTGGATGGATTATGTTTAAACTCTCCTATTTCCACTGTTTAATTTTTTATCTCTCATGTTTTGTGAGTAGTAGAGAAAATATTTTTTTTCTTTTTTCTTTTTTCTTTCGTATCTCTCTCTTCTTGGAATGCAAGTCTAAAATAATTTTAGAAGTGTCTAGAGAATGTCATCAAGACTAAATATAACAAACCAACTGTTGGCAAGTTGACTTTACAAATATTATATGACTAGTTTTGTGTTGTCGTTATGGCAACAAAGTCATATGAAGTTTTGATAGTCAGTTCATAAACTTTGAAGATCAGATTTTGGCTAAGTATAGAAGATAGTGTAGACAGAGATATACCCAATGATCAAAGCACCAGTGCACGTGTGAATGAACTCATCATGACCTGCACCTTTAGATATAATATTATGGATACAACTTCAACATCAGCACTAAGTCTACACATGGAGCATCAGATATGTCTGTATGACGAAGTTACAAAAAAACTAAGTGTCACAAGCAGTTCAATAGAACAGAGCATGGAACCGACTACAGATTTTGATTAGTGCATATTAAATTGTTTTGTTATGGCTATGCACCTATTTTAATATGTTTATAATGATGTTATTATAACTCATATAAACACGCTTAAGCCAATTAACTTTGAAGCATTGAGTGTGTTGATTTTGGGCCGACTAAGTTTTAGTTTCAGTCGCATCTATTGAGTATGTATATACACTTAATATATATTTTGTATTAGAGAATCAAATGGTGAATAGATAATGATTGCAAGTAAGATAGCAGTAAAAGAAGAATAATCAGTATGAGATAAATCTCTATGAGTGATTAGATTTTCACCACACAAAAGGATTTGATCAGACACGCAGTGTCATAACATCAGTTCAACTTTTAGATATTGTGAGTATCTGTTATCAGGAGGTTGTAGCCTTCTTCTTATTAAGTCGTGAGCTCTGGCAGTGTGTCATCCACCTTAAATAGGGTTTGTAATAGAATCCTAACAGGGTCATTGTACTCAACATTGTAATGACTACTCCTAACAGGGCAAATGAACTCTAACAAGTTCATAAGACTAGTGCAATTATTTGTGAGTACTAATTCGCACCGGGGTTTTCCTCTGATCAAGGTTTCCTCATAAACATATATTGTGTTATGTGTTATATGATTTTCTTATTGAATTTGATATCTATTTATTGGGCTAAGTTTAAGTTGCTGAAATATAATAAATTGTTGAACACTGATTCACCCCCCTCTCAGTGTTCCCATTCCTAACAATAGGTATCAGAGCTTTGGTCCTTGAAATAAGTTTAACCACTTGATGAGATCATGGACTCAGCAGAAGTGAAACATCTAAAAAATAATCTTGAAACAACTCTTGAAGATCTTGATAGATCTGAAAAAGAAAATGAAGAACTGAAATTGATATTTGATGGCTCACAAATGCTCATCAAAAAATTAAGAAAAGATTTTGAAAGATTGCTCTATAAATGATTTGGGAAAAATGGTCAAAAAGATGAATAAAGAAAACATGTCTCTAAAGGATAAGATTGAAGATTTCAATGAACCGTTAAAAGATATCCAGACAACTATTGAAGAAAGGACTAAAGAAAGTAAACAAATAGATGAAGAACTTATGCAAGCAAACATGAAATTCTAGGAGTTGGAGAACATCAAGAAAAACATAGAATCTGAGTTGACAGAAGCCAAGAATCATATTGAAAAACTACACACAAGTTTTGATATATTACAATCATAGCTCTTTGCACAAAAGTTAAGAGGTGATACCACTAGTGTTGGATTCAATGAAGCACAAATTCAAATCAATGCAATGCAAGAAAGAAAGAAAGCACAAGAAGAATCTACAAAAGAAAAGACAACTGAGAATCTTGCAGAAGCTAAGGTAGAACCACCTTAAGATGAACACAAACCAGTTAAACACACTTTCTATGCCTGTAACAAACAAGGACATATGGAAATGGATTGTAAAGAGGTAAGACCTTTCAATGGTTACTGTTACTCGTACAATAAATTTGGTCATAGAGCCCTACACTGTATATCGAATCTAAGAAATCAGACACAACAAAATCAAAGAAGTCAAACTCAATAAAATCAGAGAAATCAATCATAGAAAAATTATCAGAACATTATATGTCAGATATGCAATTACAATGGACACACATCTAAACAATGCAACATGGTTAATCATGTCAACAAGCCTCGAGTGATTTGTCACTTTTGTAACAAGGCTAGACACATCTCAAGGTTTTGCAGATCTAGATTGCAAAAACAAGGAATACCTAATAAGTCTCAAGGATCTCTATTTGAAGAATCTGGAGAAGTCAAGTTTGTGAAAGCTACAGAAGATTCAGGAAAAATATGGGTTGAAGTAAAGAAAGATGATGGTGTTGACAAAGTGGTAGATGCATCCATAGTAGACACAACTTCTACTTCTGGATAGATGACCATCATGGCCATAGGGGGAGCTAGGCAAGATCAAACTCTTGTGTGGCAGGTATACTCACCTCTGAGTATGCAGCTTTAGTTTTATGTTCTTGGTAACATTTTGATATAGTATGCAAGAGCGCAAACTTATAAGTGGATCAGGAACTAAATTTGGAATTCATAGTGGAAACTGTGTTACAATAGCAAACATTAATTGTAGTAACTCATTTATAAGTCACTAAAAGATCTAATATCTTCACTTTTACATTTGAGATCGAGAAGTTGGAGATCACAGGAGATTCAAGTGTCTTTGTATTGACTAATTACCTTTGGTTGGTTGGTAAAGTGGATTGCAGTTTTAACATAACCCTAGCGCATACCTTTAATTTCAAAATCTTTGTGAAACCCTATTTAAGCATGCTACAAGTAAGTAATGACAACTCCTATAGTTTTTGACATCTCTGAGAAGAGATATGTGTTTAAGAATCATCCTTTCAAGTCAATTTTGGATGATGTTGAAGGAGAATTTTCTAAGACTCCGTTAGGAGTCATGCATGTTGAGGATATATGCGCTTACATTTACTATAAGAAGGAGTCTATTGGTGATAACAGAATAATGACGCTCATGGAATTTATGATTAAACCTGACTACTCATTCAAGGATGAATTCTCACATCTCTCAGATAACCCTATCTTTGAGTATACAAATGTGCATGAGTTTTATGAACCAGAATGGGTTAAAATTCTACTCAGTAGGATTCATGATGATCTATTTTGGATTGGTGAAGTTCCTATTTGTATTACTTCTGATATCACTCATCAGATGATTGGACTATCTAAATTTGGTCTCATTCTTCCCACTAGAAAGGATGCCAAGAAATAGGTTCAGCAGACATTCTCATTTAGGAGTGATAGGCGTGGAATGACTGTTGTTCCTATTATGGAGAAAGACATCAAACTCATCACCATGATACTTGGTTACAAGTTTTAGCACGCAAGAAGACTATATAGTGTATCTGCAGCTATAGTTCTTGCAACAATAAGGATGCTAAGAGATAACACTCTATATAACCTTTGTAAGATATTGCGCACATAGCTAATTGAGAATATAAAAGCTATCAAGCATGACAAAAGAAAAATATTCAGATTTGGTTCCTTGATTATATACATGTACTTCCACATTGTTGGTAAGGTTTCTAATATTTACCTAGACAGAAGCAAATCTACCTTGTCTCAAACCTTTTTGAAAGCTACATCTGAAAGCAGCATTAAGGATTCTATGGATATGAAGATCAAGATATTCAGAATTAAGATGCAAAAGAGGTTCAAAATGCATGAGAAGATATTTGAAAAATACAAGGACACCATATGCTTTATGATAGAAACAGATTGTACATGCATGGAAGCATTTGAGCCAAGAACCAAATGGATTCACCCACTTGATTATGAGGTAGAAGAACATATTCTGGAAGGATATGCACAAGTCCTTCTATCCACGCCTAAAGATCCAAATGAGTCTAGATGGGGCACATATAGAGAAAAGACAAATCAAGTTGATTCTATCCTATATAGTGTAGATAATAAGAGGAAAGAATCAAGGATTACCTCTAACATTCTAAAAGTTCATGGTGTCACCCAAGAAGACCTAGATAAAGCTAGGGAAGCTAAAATTTCTAGAGAACTTAAGCAAACACCTACAGAAGTCAAAATTGAAAAATCTGATGATATCCATAAGAAGAAAAGGCACAAGTCTTGTGAGAGCATATCAATGCCCTCTACTACTATTTACGTGGAATCTTCTCCACCTTCTACGCCAAGCAAGATGACTAGAAGAAGGAACTAAGTCCCCACAAGACACCTATCCTCAAGGATAACTTGAAGCAAAGTAAAGAATACTCAAGCTCCTCCCGAGGTAGGATTCAGACCTAGTCTTGAAATCTTGAGAAACAAAATCATTAATGAAGGACGATTAGATTCAATTGCAAATGAATATGATAAATATCAAGATATTGATAAAAAAGACACATTCTATGTTTATCTCACATATGATCAAGTTCAAAAGGTCAGTTTTGGAACTTAAGACAACCATTCGAGACAAATTATGGAACATACTTGATTTATTAAAAAGACATGCCATAGAAGAGGATATGAGGATTAGAGAAGAAACATTAGATAATATTCTCCCTTTTTTCTCACATGATGAGAAGGTGATACTATTAGATATGGTAAAACCTCTTCTAAGAACTAAGACAAGAATTCTACACATTATGAATAAAGAGTATGATTTGGTTGCAAAGGAGACTGAAAAAGCATTCGAGCAAGTATTTTTGGATAGAAACATGTATCCATCAACAAAACCTACAACTAAAGTGACTCCAGTTCACTCCAAGAAAAAAAAAGAATGAGAGATTCTAAATGTACCCATGACAGGTCCACAGGATTCTGCACCCAAAGTATTGTCACCTTCTGATACAGTCAAAGATTCATATGAAACCATTAAAGATTCATATGAAACCATTATGATAAATGATGTTGAGATAACCATGTCAGTCTCAGATAATGATTTGAATAAGTTTGACGAAGCCTTTATGAGTACTAAAGAAGCTGAGACATTATGCACTAATAAAGCTTCTTTGCAGAAAAACAAGTTCCAATTGAAGAAACAACAGGTCATGATAAAGAGAAAAAGGATGAACCTAATGAACTACCCTCTGTTGAGATTCTAGTGAAGAGTGAATTCATGGATGTGAGTCAAAATGCAATATTGACTCCATGAATCAAACCATCAATATCATAGTTGTCAAGTTTGATCGCTGACACTGTAAACCTAGATGCATGGGGAGAAGAAGATTTGATCAAAATAAGTGTATTGGCCATGGAGAAAGCTAAAGAGAAATAAGTAATGAGAAATCCTCTCTTTCTTGAGTCAGTCATCATTTTGAAAAAACTTAGTGCTAACAGATAAGAAATTGGCAAATATTCAATTAGTTGATGATGTTGATAGTATCTTTACAAGCTCAAAATTTTTTTTTACAAGTTTAGTAGACTCGACTACTAAAATTGCAGAAGACAAGTACAAAAATCAAAGGCTGGATGAATTGATAAAGAACTTCTCATTAGATCTTAACTCATTGAAGATTGGTCAAGCAATTTTGAAAGAGTTAGCAGTGAAAGGCAGAAAAGTGATAGCTAACTGTATGGACAAAGGTAAGCTCACTTCAGAACATAGAAAGAAGATTGAGGAAGTAGACATCTTGATTGAAACCATAAGAAAATAAGTTGAAGTGTCTTCTCAAGACATCAATTTCTATAACAAAATCTATCAAGGGAAGTTAGATAAGATTGAGAAAGCTAAGATAGAGATTAGCAAGATACATACTAGACAAATACAACTGAGAAATGCACTTGCGCCCTCCTTAGCTGTACTGAATGAGAATATCAAGAATATTGGTGCAAATATTGTCACATATGATTAAGGCCCCTGCATGGATCTGATAAAGATGGAGAAACTCACCTATTCATTATGCGTCCATCTTCAGACGGTTGATGCACTCAAGGTGTTTTGGCACCAAGAAGTCAAAAACCCGCAGATTGCATATCCAGATGTGTACTTTGAGTAAGTACTTAGAGATTTTCCTTTTTTGGAACCTTTATCATTAATGTCAAAGGGGGACTATAGTGTATAAAGAAGCATAGTGTATATAGCCAAAGTTAAAATAATATGAGGAGATATATCAGTATAAGTAGAGTTTTTTTTATGATGTCAAAGTTTAGTAACTTGGCCACATTCCTTTGTTGACATTAATGACAAACGGGGAGATTGTTGGCAAGTTGAATTTACTAAGATTATATGACTATTTTTGTGTTGTCATTATGGAAACAAAGTCATATGAAGTTTTGATAGTCAGTTCATAAACTTTGAAGATCATATTTTGGCTAAGTATAGAAGACAGTGCAGACAGAGATATACCTGATGATCAGAACACCAGTGCACATGCGAATGAACTCATCATGACTTGTGCTTTCAGATATAAGATTATGGATAAATAACTAGACTAAGTCTACACATGCAGCATCAGATATGTCTGTATGATGAAGTTACATGAAAACTAAGTGTCACAAGAAGTTCAACAGAACAGAGCATGGAGCCAACTACAGATTTTGGTTAGAGCATATTAAATTGTTTTTTATATGGCTATGAACCTATTTTAATATGTTTGTAAGGATGTTATTATCACTCTTGTAAACAGGCTTAAGCCAATTAACTTGGAAGTGTATGTGGTAAATTTGGCCTTGTTAACTCACCATACACTTCAACATAGTCCTTCTTCACCAGATACACACAAGACTGAATATGAGATTATTCACCCTGTTTAGCTGCATGATTCGACATGTTGCCTTCTATCCATATGAGGTTTTCGAAATAGCTCTCAGAATGAGAGTCTCACAACCATAGACCAATCTAGGAATGAAGGATTTTTCTCCATGAATGCAATATAATGCAAGATTATTCTAAGAATTGAAAGATGTAAGCTTAGTCTAAGACATGATTTCAATGCAATTATTCTAGAAATTGTAAGTAATCTATTGCAAAATGAAATTATTCTATATGAGATTATCAAGAAATGTGGCAATAATTCAGTAATCTAACAATGCATGAAAATGAGTGGGGATTTTGAATGAAGAATGAGAGTTCTTTTATAGACTTAGAGATGACCAAAATAGAAACTTTCCTCTTTGAAATAAAATAGATAGAAAAGCCAGTTCAGAATAGAAAGCTTTATTTAAAAGAATACAATAAATTGTTTTCCCTTTTTCTTTAACTGTTTTATTCCTTTGATTTAATTCTGTTTTATTTGATTTTAATTGTTTTCTTTCTCTTTAAAGCACAATTAATTCAAAGATTCTATTTCTGAACAGAAGAAAGATTTTTGAGAGAATATCCAATTAATTTAATAAATATGACCTCATAAATAGGTTTTTCTCAATTATCTAAATATTTAAATTCAATTATTGAAATGAGGATATTTATTTAATAATTAAATATTATTTAATCCATTTTTCATGTGTCTTAGCTAAAGAGGGTGAATTTAATTTAATTAAAGTGCTAGGACTTTATTAATTAAATTAATTTGATCATAAGGTTTGTTTAGCCAATAGATATTTAGGAATTAAACATGATGTATGATTAATGCAGATTTAGGATTTTCTACATTTGACACTCAGGTCAAGTAGAGTCAGTCAAGACTCATAATTGCCTAGTACAATAGGAATTTGATAATTCAGAAGAATGACAAATGCAACAAAATTGGTTAAGGTTGCAAGATGCCAATTTTGGGTGTTACATTTTTTCCCTCTTTGAATTGATGTGCGAGAAGCGCATTGATTCAAAGAATAGTCTCATGCTTGAGGCACAGAAGAATAGATTTGAAAATTGATGATGCAAAGATTTCAGAGCCATCTCCAGAACATAGATTGACTCTCTGAAGTCTAGGTTAGGTTGTCAAGACGCTGGTAAAGTAAAGTTTTCGAGGGTCATCATTAGAACAAAGCTTGATCCTCAGAGATCCGGTTTAGAATGCCCTGATACCTAATAGATTTGATATCTTTCACGAGACTGTCCTCAGAACGAGGCTCAACCTTCAGAAGTCAGGGTTAGATTTCCCTGATACCTGTCCAACAAGATAATCAATAAAGATTTTAGGACTATCTCCAGAATGAAGCTTAGTCCCCCAATATCTAGGTTAGATTGCCCAGACACGGGTTCAATTGATATCTTTCACAAGACTGTCCCCAGAACGAGGCTCAACCTTCAGGAATCAGGGTTAGAATGCCCCAATACCTATCTCAAAAGATAGTAAATAGAGGTTTAGAATCATTTCCAGAATGGAGCTTGATTATCAGGAGTCAGGGTTAGATTGCCCCAATACCTGTCCCAAAAGATAGTTTTTTGAGAACCATCTCCAGAACGGGGCTTGATCCTCAAGAATCTGAGTTAGATTGCTCAGAAACTTAATAGATGACAAGATGTAAGGAACAAGGATGCCCCTATTGATTAAAAGTTGTGGAACACCCAGTTTTGATTGTGAGGTATGAAAAACTGAACATGCCCCAAGTGATGAGATGCCCCTAGCAATGAGGACTTTTGAAAATCAGATCAAATTGATTGGAATAGATTCAATGATGTAATCATTCCTGCCCCCTCGAGAGAGAAATGGAAAGATGACACATCATAATGATGAGGGAGAGCGAAAAATTGTAGATAGATGTTGAATCAGAGATCTAGAAGAACTCAGAACAGATTATGGAAGAATTTGGAAGATTCAGAATCAATTTTGAGGTCTGGTTGACCATGTTTGACTAGGGTTGACTAGAGTTGACTTTTTAGGAAAAGTTCAAAGATTTGAGAAAATGATGATAAGATAAGATTTTGACAAGAAAGCAACGTCAGAAAGGTGACTACACAAGGGTCTGATCACGTCGGTCCCAAAAATTTTAAAATACAATTTTGAGCTATATAGAAGTGTCCGATTTTGATTTCAATCACGAAAATGGATTCAGAGCAGTCAAATTAGGTAGTTGTGAAGTTAGCGCACAAAACGGAGCACTTTGAAAAATTAGGTCAAAACCTATATAAGGACGAAAAGGGCATTTTCAAATTATTTGAGCCTTTTGATTTTTACCAATCAAGGTCTGAGCGAAAATGGTGGTCCCCTACAACACTCATCGATTCAAGCGATCTAGGAGGCATAGCCGGCCCACAGCATACAAACCTCCAGTAAGTAGTCGATAAACCTCTCTGCAATTCAAATTTTGTTGATTTCGGTCAATTTTTCTTTAGTTTTCTGCATTTTTGGTAAATGATCCACGGGTTTTCGCGCGAAGAAGTAGTTTCTTCACGCGGCCCGTAGGGAAATCTCGCGTGATAAAACAACTTTTTGCACCATTCAGGGAGAAAAATTGCACGGGAGAGTACCCATGTTCGCGCAAGAAACCCTTCCATAGGGTATTTTCTCACGCAACAGGTCATTAAAGTTGGTGTGAAAGGCCAATTTCATGCAACCCAAAATACTTCTTCGCGCGAAAGAGAACTCCGCGCAAAAATCTACTTCTTTGCATGGGAAAAAGTGGACAATAAGAGTATGAAATCAATCTGTGTTGCATCTTATAGCTTCTGCATCAGCGTTGTTATTATTTGTAGGATGTCTTGAATGTTGTATTATCTTGTTATGCTTTGATTATCTCAGATTACTAATCTTGTACTGTTATTTGCATGTCTTGCAGGTCAACTTTCTAGACATTGCTTTTCGATCAGACCACCCGATGATTAGCAGATTAGTATCACAACTTGATGATGCAGAGACATGGCATCTGGGTACTCTGGGTTTGAGTTTGTTATGTGATGTACCTGAGATTTAGGTAAATCACGGATTGTTAGGAGCATTGTTTGAGCATTTCCATTCAGAAATGAACACCTTTTATCTGCCACAGAGGGAGATGACTGTGACCCTAGAAGACATCTATCAGATTCTGAGGATACTATTCCATGTTGCCAGGGAACAGTATGAGGCACAACCCAGATTGGGGACACTAGCATTGATGGAGATCTTACAGGATGACCTTGTTATGGGGAGGGTGATCCCGTGAGAGGATCTGATTAGTGAGTATGGACCCACCCACAGGTTACCAGTGGTGTTAGCCTACTTCCTTGGTTGCTACCTGATACCCATTTGAGGACAGCATGGTCTAGAGTGTGGGTGGGGCAGGATGCTTCAACAGATGTTAGCACGGCCTTAACATTATGGATGGAATTGGTGCATGCTAGCACACATGTATCACAAGATGCATGAGATCGCCTATCGAGAGGTGAAGAGTATGGAAGATGGAGTTTTTGTATTACAGGTATGGGCCCGGGAGCATCTTCCTGTGATGAGGCTGATATGCGAGGACATGAGGCAGCCTCTAGAGCCTTACATTTGTAGATATAGGGCATGATTACCCAGCCAGCACTGGGTAAGGTAGATCAGTGGCGAGCCCAGCTTGATGACCTAGCTGCAGTAGTCTGGAGGCCATGGAGACTCATAGAGGCCTGGGAGGATGTTGCAGAGTAGCTCAGTCACATGTTTTGTTCACGAGTGATGATAGGTCACACTATCTCAGTTATTAAGAGATTCCCGCAAAAGCAGGTATGGCGACAATTTGTCCGTCCAGAAGACTTATCGTAGGAGTACATAGCGTATGCATGATTCACGGATGAGATTTGGAGGGGCTGGTTGACAAAGCTAGACCAGGGTCACACGATCATTGACATACAAGCCTTGGCCCCAATGCAGTGGGATTATCTGCCAGACATAGCTGATGGTGGTGTGACCACTGAGTACAAGGAGCACTTTGTTACACATATGTTCCCTAGGTTTATAGATTTGGTTGGTATAGCAGGCCGAGGGCACATAGTATAGCTACAAGTGGTATAGCCATAGGTGGTATAGTAGCCAATGTAGATGCCCCCACCATAGCAGAGCGTATAGCCAGGATTACAGTAGGGTCCCCGACCCTGAATAGTACAGGTAGACATCCCTTCTTGATAGATGGGGATGGATGTTGGGGCCAATTACAGTGGTAGCACAAGACAGTCCCAACGATGGACTGTAGAGCAGATAGCTGAGGAGCAGTAGGTACCCCCATAGGATGAGGTGTAGCAGGATGATCTCATGCAGGATGACCAGCCTGTGTAGGATCTAGCACAGGATCCACAGCAGCGGTCTCAGGAGAGACCTCGACAGCTCTTGAGATAGGTCAGAGACTTGACGATATAGGTGGCCGTGCGAGATGCATGATTATTAGACAAAGATCAGGAGATACAGGATCTCCGAGAACAACTCCGGGCAGCACAAGAGCAGGTATGTCACTAGACTACTCAAGCGACGTATTACTATGCATCGTATATAGGGGTGGTGCACGATGAGGAATCCTAGGTTGTGAGATTCTCGACCTATGCTAGAGGGTCGGAGGGTGCACAGGTGCCACCTACACC
>MU223675.1:290824-391996 GCA_018584345.1 Thuja plicata | reverse complement strand
TTGGAATATGTGTAAGTGTATGAAATGCACATGTATGTATGTATGTATGTATGTAGATGATTCATGTAAATGCAAATATGAATGAGAGATGAAAAGTGCAATGTGTAAATGATAATGAGTTGTGAATATGAATATGTATATGTTACTAACATCTCATGCAGGATGACAAATGCTAACCAAAAGAATATGTGAAGAATCAAGAGCGAGGATCAAACACCTGTGCAGTCTTGATGAAACCAGGACAGTGAAGAAGAAATCTCCAATGTGTAAACCCATGAGAATGCAATGAAGAGAACACTGAATCACTACCACAATGCAATTCTAGAATGAAAATGCAACCCTATGCTAGATGCAATATGAAAGTGCAATTCTAGGACATGGTTGTGAGACCCATCGTATAATCATCATCATTGAGAATTTTTTAGAAAATCAAAGTCGATACAACCCTTACTGGTGCCACAATGCAACTAGAAGAATATGAATATGACTCTTCATCAGATAAAATGTAGGAAACGAACGTAAGCACCAGGGCACAAAAGCCAAGATGACCTGAACATTGTTTCCAGTTAATGTTGCAAGAGTACACCAGTATCGAGGCATTCAGAGCCAAGATAATCATGAGTGCGATCATGCATAAACAAAAATAACAAACAAAACAATAACCAAATAGAGCAATAATAGGCAAGGAGATAGTACCGACCTCACCATGGCATACAAATAAACAAGATCAAGGGATGTGAGGTTGTTCCACCTTAGTGCGGGAGCTCTTATCACATACACCATGTTTATTTAACGCTTATGGATCATCGGGACTACACCAACAAGCAGTAGACAAATAAAATATCAATGAAATCCATGAGAATATACAGCATACAAAGAAATATTCAAGCATTGCTCAGCTAGTTTCAAAGTTTTGTGAATGTGTTCATGTTTAGAGGTGTTGAAAAACACCGTTGTGCTTGTGCGTGCATTATGTTTGATTGTTATCGATAGATGTTTACGTTTGAGATATCTGATGTGTGTTAAAAAACACAGATGTGTCCAAAGATGGTGTTAAAAAAAACTATTTATGGTGGTGTTTAAAAACACCAGTTTGTGTCAGTAGCGAGTTGTCCTTGAGAAGTGACAAGATTACTGACTCAAGTGTAAACCAAAGATGTGATTGAATGGGGGACCCATTCCCCCAAGTAACAATGACTGACTTGATGTATGTTGCGGGGAAAAATGAGATTTGGTTGCCCCCAAGTGTATGGCACTGAATCAATGTCAAATCAATAGGGTTTGCAAGGAACCAGAGTGTCACAAAAGTGACCGAAATCTATGTATAAACTAAAGCAAAGAATCATCAAGACTGAGTATCGATAGATAGAACGTTTCAGTATAACTCCAACTGTAATGGATGTGAGCAATCCAAATAGTATAGCGACAGTAGACAAACATAGTGAGATCCACTGGTGACTGACGTGAGAGAAATGCTCAAGTGAAGAGATCATAGAACTAGCTAGACATCAGTAGGTAGACGTAGTGAGAACCACTGGTGATTGATGTTAGGGAGATTCTCAAGATGAGAGAACTTAGTATAAGATAAGCAAGAGTAGGTAGACATAATGAGAACCATTGGTGACTGTCATGAAGTAGATTCCAAAAGGTAATAAGACAATGCCCTCAAGACCAGGAGGGTTGCCCCGAGAATATGACCAGTTTCAATCCATGTAAGTTGGTGTCTTGACGGGAAACAGAAAGCAAATGCAAGTAGGAAAGCAGAAAAGTAGGAAATCAAATGCATAAAGCCAAGTGGTGCCACGCAGATATAGCATTGTGGAACAAGAGGTGCTTGTTTACCAGGTTTTCACCTTTTTGGCAGAAATTCTTTTTTTTTTTTTGCTACCATGACACCTGTTTGCTAGGTTTTCATCAATGGCACCTTTTTTCTTTTCCTCTTTTTTTGTATTTTTGGAATATATGATTTTTTGGAGATACATCAAAGTGCCTATCACTAGGTTTTCACTAAGATGATCACTTTTTCAAGACTTTTTCAGATTTTTAGAATTTTTTTAGATTTTAGTATATACATGAGCACACTGAAGATGTCTCAGCTGTAGAACTACTTCAGATGAAGAGTGTTGATGGCCTCTTTGAGTTGTTCTCCTTCAGTAGTAGAAAGTTTATAGGTACCAGACCCAAACACTGCAGTAACAATATACGAACCAAGCCAGTTTAGTTCAAATTTCCCTTTCTGGATCTGATGTTGTTTATTCTAAGGGTTCTCCCTCAGAACAAGGTCACCTGCTTGGAAATCCCTTTGTCTGACTTTCTTGTTATAGCTCTTGGACATCCTTTTCTGGTATGCTCTAAGGTGATCATATGTCACTTGTTGACGTTCATCAAGTAATTCTAGCTCTTGCTGCCGAGATATTTTGTTATCTTCATCAGTAATGAGGCCTTTTAGAGAGACCCGCATAGAAGGAATCTCAACCTAATTGGTAGCACAACATCTTCTCCATAAACCAAAGCATAGGGAGTATCCCCTGTTGGTGTTCTTATGCTTGTCCTGTATGCCCAGAGAGATGTATTGATCCGTAGATGCCAATCTCATCTAGATTTGTGTACTGTGCGATGTAGGATTTTAAGGATTGTCTTGTTGGATGATTCCTCTTTTCCATTACCCTGAGGATAATAGATGGAAGACCAATGTTGAGTAATTTTAAACTTAGAGAATAGCTCTGTCAAATCCTTGTTTTTGAATTGTCCCCCATTATCAGTGATTATTGCTGAGGGTACACCATGTCTACAGATGATGTAGTTGAGAATGAACATAGCCACTGATTTGTCATTGGCAATGGTGAGAGGGACTGCCTCCACCCACTTGGTAAAATAGTCTAGAGTTGTGATTATAAACTTATGTCCATTAGAGGACGAGGGATAAATATAATCCCCCAAGTCAAAGGCCCATTGTTGAAATGGCTAGAAAGTAATGAATGGAATAAACTCCTTGGCTAGAACGTGAATCAGATTATCATGTAGTTGACATTGTTTGCAAGACTTAGCAAACTATGTAGCTTCCTTTTCCATATCTGGCCAATAGTAACCAGCTCTAATACGTTTACGGGCCAATGTCAGGCCATTAGAGTGAGACCCACAGATTCCTTCATGCACCTCTACTAATGCAGGTTTGGACTCATTGGGTTCTAAACACCTAAGGAGGGTACCGTCTAGACCACATCTATAGAATTCATTAGCTATGATGACAAACTATGAAGCACTATGGATTAAGTGACGTTTCTCATTCTGGGTGTTGGTGTCTGGAACAATCTGGTCATGAAGGTAGGAAAAGATATGATGGTAGTGAGATGAATCATGTCCAATGATAGAATAGATCATCCGGGAATCAGGGGAGTCATAGGCTGGGTAGTGTAATGTCTCCACTAGGAATTCATGTTGAAAATCATTTTCAGGCATCTATAGCATGGAGGAAAGAGTAGCCATGGCATCTGCTGCTTTATTATCTTCTCTTGGAACTTGTTGAAATGTGATGTGAGTAAAATAATTTTTGAGGTCATCAACCAACCGTTTATAAGGCACCAACTTGTCATCCTTTGTCTGATAGATATCATTTACTTGATTGATGACTAACTGTGAATCTCCAAGAACATTGAGTTCATCTACTTGCCACTCAAGGGTGATCTTCATACCATTGATTAGGGCTTCATACTCAGCAATATTGTTTGTACAAGGAAACAACATCTTATATTCTTTTGGTAAAGATTATCTATGAGGTGTAATGAATAGTATCCCAGCACCTAACCCCTGTTGGGTAAATGAACCATCAAAAAACATAGTCCATGATCGATGTGTGAGAAGTAATATGGACTCGTCTGGAAATTCAATGTGCAATGGTTGATGATCTACTAGAGGTGATTCTACCAATTGATCTGCTATTGCCTGTCCCTTAATGGCCTTCCTTTCAAAATATTCAATATCAAATTCACTGAGGAGCATGACCCATTTAGCTAATCTACCTGTGAGGGTAGCTTTACTGAGAATATATTTTAGAGGATCAATTTTAGCAATTAGACGTGTAGTATGAGCCAGCATATGTGCCATAGTTTTTGTGAAGAAAATACTACTGCAAGGAAAGCCTTCTCTATGGCACAATATTTCATTTCATATGAGACCAGAGTTCTACTACTGTAATAGATAGCCCTCTCTTTGTTGTGCTGATCTTCTTGAGCCAAGAGGATACCCAATGATGTATCCATAGCAGAAATGTAAAGTATAAGTGGCTTCCCATGAATAGGAGGCATCAAGATTGGCGGGTTTGAAATATACTATTTGATTTGTGTGAACCCTTCATCACATTCTTTGTTCCCTTGATAAGCCACACCCTTGTGCAAAGTTTTGGTGAATGGTTGTGACTTGTCCGCCAGTTGTGAGATAAAATGCCTGATAGACTGCAGTCAGCCTTTAAGTCCTCTCATTTGTCTAATATTATTTGGTGGTGACATTTCCATAATAGCTTGTACTTTTGCAAGATCCACTTCAATACCTTTGGCAGAGATGATATAGCCAAGCAATTTTCCAGATGTTATGCCAAATGCAGATTTCTTAGGATTGAGCCTCAGACTGAACTATTCCATACAATTCAGTATAGGACCTAGATCTGCAAGATGCTTCTTTCAATGCATGCTCTTAGCTAAAGTGTCATCCACATAATCTTCCATTGTTTTATGCATCATGTCATGAAATATAGTAGTAATAACTCTTTGATATGTAGTACTAGCATTTTTTAGTCCAAAGGGAATGACATTCGAATAGAAGGTGCCCCAGGCACATGTGAAAGCAATTTTCTCTTGGTCCTCTGGCGCAATTTTTATCTAGTTGTAGCCAAAGAAACCATCCATTAGTGAGTACATCTCATACCCTGCTAGCATATCTACAATCATATCAATATTAGGCAATGGAAAATCATCCTTAGGACATGCCAAATTCAAGTCTTTGAAGTTTGTGCAGACTCATATAGATTTATCATGTTTTGATACTGGAACAATATTAGAGATCCACTCTGCATAATCAATTACTCTGATAAACACTATTTTAAGAAGTTTCTCCAATTCAGCTTTGACAAGTAGAGCTGCTTGTGGATGCATTTTGTGAAGCTTCTACTTGACGGGCTTGACACCTGGTGCAATGGACAAATAGTGCATGATTATATTAGGGTCTAATCCTAGCATGTCTGAATATTTCCATGTAAAGGTTATCTTTTTTCTTTTGAAGAATGTAGTGAATTCCTCTCTTTCTGCCTCTAACAGTGATTGTGCCAAGTGAATGATCAGGGGTTCTACCTCTGTACCCAAGTTGATAGGTTGAGTTGGTTCAATAAGAACAGATGATCTCTCTTCAAAATGACTCGGAAGTACATCAAGTATCTCATCCTTGGGTGCCTCAGAGAGGTTTTCACCCTTGGGTACGTCTTTTACTTTGACTGTTTTAGGGTTTGATACTGCCACCATGTGGTTTTCACCATCAGAGTGCCTATTTTTTCTTCTCTTGATTTTGTGACTAAGATACTTGATGTCAGCCTCAGTCATGTTGACACTTGCTTCGCTAGTGGAAGATGTTACAGGTTCGACAGCGTATAGGTAACAGGCAAGAGCGTAATCATTTTGGAACGTAAGGACTTAATTATATGGGGAGGTAGAGTTCTAGTCTATAAGCTCAGGATGGTGAAGTGAAAGATGAGTGACGGGTTCAAGTGCGTTCATGGTATAATCATCAAAGGCATGGACAAGCAATTTGAGACCTAGAGCGATCTCATCCAGAGGTATAGTCAAATTCCTTTGATTCCTAGTGACCGTAGTAGATGACATGTTAACATCTAGGGAGTTAGAGTCGTGTGACCTTACACTAGACCCTTCACCTACTTTGAGAAGGTTTTCATATGCATTAGTTGTATCTGTATCTCTGTCAGAGGTGGCATATGACAAGCTGTTAAACTCATATTCATGAGAGTTTGTTTCATCATTAGGTTTCATGTCAAGAACGTGAGTGAAATCAACCCTTTGTCCCTAGTTGGGATGAGTTCTACCTAGAACCTCTGCTATGGTCAGATGAGCACCTTTTGACCTAGGTACCTCATTAGTGTTTCTAGTATCAGCTGCCTCTTGTGTAATGAGAAGTGACTAGAATTCCTGGTCAAACTATTTTTGAAAGTGTGGTGGTATGTATAAATCACCCTGATGACTTGGATTTAGAGTATATATTTCTTTCCACTCCTCATAAGTTAATGGATCAAAAGAAGTGGTGTTATCAGAATTGCTGTCAGTGTCTACTATACTGACACGCAGTATAAAGTTATCTGGCTCAGCAAACAATGCTGCTAGGTCTGGAGGAATAGGATAAGGAAAACTATCCTCATCAGAGTTGTCTTTAGGTTCTTTAGTTTTTAGATGTTTCTTCAGGTATTGGTTGTTTCTCTTCTCAAGGTACAAACTTGTTTATCCCTAGTTGAAATGTGAGTTTCTGGAAGCCTATACCTATAGAGTCACGTGTTCTATGACCAATAGCCTCAAGTGGTGCAATCAATCCCATATGATTCACACCTATGGGACCATTTCCTTTATAGCCAAAATGTTGCATAATAGATAGGCCTTTTCCATATTGCTCAATTTTTATGTCATAAGGAGGAGTAGTTTATTAAGAATTGTCTTCTCCTTTATAAATCCAAGCTTTGATAGCTTTGTCTTCAACTTCTTCTTCTAATGGTACTGTGGCTTGTACAAAGGTACCACCATACTTTTTTGGAGGAGGAACCATAGAAGGTTTAGTGCTCTCAGAAGGTCTCCCAAAAGAACATGGAGACAAAGGAAAAGATGTAATAGATAGCACAGGTTCAATCTGATATCCTCCTATATCAATTTCTTTGAGTGTCAAACTCTTTTCCATTTCTTTTAACTTATTCTCAAGGATTTCAATGGATTCTCTATTGGTAGGCACAAAGATGTCAGCAGATTTTGTGAGGGCATTGCAATCATAGCGTGTATTAGCAGGTATAGTCACTTCAGATCCTTGGAATAGTAACTTAATGCACTGATGGTATGTGGAAGGGACAACCTACATTTCATGGATCCATTTCCTTCCTAAAAAAACATTGTATGCCAAAGGGATGTCAAGCACTTGACAGATAACATCTTGTTTAACTGGACCAACTCTAATTGGAAACACAACTAGTCCCTTGGATTTACGTTCTTCCTCATCATAGGCCTTAATAGTAATATTTTTGTGAGCGTCAATGCAATCTTCGCCATAGCCTAAATCAGTAAAGAAACTAGTAGAGAAAATATTTAGGCCAGTGTCATTCTCTATGAGAACATGGCGAACATGCTTTGGACCAATCATGACTTCAATGTGTAGAGGGTTATTATGCAGGTGACTTGAGCAAAGAATGATCATCTTCCTCAGAGAAAGACAAGTAATGTGAGGAGGTCAAGTGACCTACCATCGATTGAAACCAGTCGAGATCAAGATTTTTTGGGACATTTTACTCGGTGAGGGCTTTGTCCAAGATTTCCTTATGAGCAGGGGAGATTTTCAGGAGCTCAAAAATAGTTATCTGAGCATTAGTACATTGCAATTGATTGAGAATGTTGTAATTGGCAGCATTAGATGAAGAACCCACTTTTGGATTCTTATTGGTAGAGTCAACCTTAGCTTTGTCTGAAGGTTGAGTTGATGTAGACAGAGAAGGCTCAGGGCCTTTGATGATGATCTTAGCATGAGATCGAGTAACAATATTATCGCTGACTTGAGATTTCCCTTGTTCAGAAGACTGAGATGTCGAACCTCACAAAATGAAAGGTGTTTTAGACTTGGAAGTATTTTCCCTTCCTTTGAGAATGATGACATTACAATATTTAGCATCAACAGGTTCAACCATATTAATGACATTGTCATTATTGGTGTATGTATAATTTACCTTAGCATCAGTATTTTTGCCTTTAGATGATTCACCTTTTCCATGAGGAGGAAATGGATCTTTGAAAGCTTGGTAATAAAAATTTTTGTTGTGACCTCCCACAACAATAACCTCACTATCAATGAGATCCTAGATTTTATGCCGCAATTTAAGACAAGTAGCCATTTTATGACCTTTTTTTTGGTGAAAATCACAATAAGAGGATTCATTCCACCAAGAGGGTCTTGGTTGCGGATCATAAGGTCGTGAATTATCCAGTGGAGTGAGTAAATGGATTTCCATGAGAGTCTTATAAACCGCCTCAAGACGTTCTCCTAAAGGAGTGAATTCACACTTCGGTCTAGGAGCCCAAGGTTTAGGTCCAGGAAAACGTGAAGTACTCAGTTTGGAATCTTCCACAACTTGTTCAGTGGCTTTGGCCTCTTGCATCGTGGTAGTGAGATTATAGGCAGCCTTGGAAGGCTTAGGAGTCACATTGTCTACAACACCATCATTCACAACATTTTGGTTCTTGTTGGGAAATTTGGGTTTATCTTTGCTTGAAGAGGAAGACCCTTGTTTGTTTTCCTTGTGTAAGGTCAATTCTCCTTTCTTGATCATAAATGTCTCGATTCTTACGGCTTGTTTAATCATGTCATCAAAGGTTAGAGGACCTTGTAGCTGTACTTAATACCCAAAGTTGGGGAGAAGATTATCAAGAAAGATGTCCAACTTTTTGGGTTCGGGTATCTTGCGAGAATATTGTGTATAAAGTTGTCTCCATCTTTGGAGAAATGCCAAGAAGGATTCCCCATGATTTTGTTTCAAGTTGCAAAGATCTCGAATATGACCCGGATGTTGGATGTTGTGAGAATAGTGTTGTAGAAATAAATTGGCAATCTCGTCAAAATTTTTGATGCCAGTTGGTAATCTAGAGAACCATTCCATAGCTGACCCTCCCAAACTACGTGGGAGAAGATGCATGAGATAGGTTGTGTCATGTATGAATTCCATGGAGAGAGCACCAAACTCTCAAAAATAGTCTTGAGGGTCAGATGTACCCAAGCATTTGTCATATTTAGGAAGTTCAACTCCTTTGGGGAAAGGAGGCATGCAAAGATCTTTGTCAAATGGGAAAGGACATATGCTTTCCATTGTGATTTGTGTGATAGGTTTGTCTTTCTCTTTCAAGTGTTTCTAAATAACAGTTGGAAGGTAACTTAGCCCCTTCATTGGCTAATTCAAGAATGTATTTCTCTTTCTCCTTAGCTAGGAGAAATCCCATCATCCTACAGAAATCTTTGTTAGCATGAGCTTGTGCAATCTCTTCTTGAGTGATTTCTACTTCTACATTGTTAAGGGGGTCTTGAGAATGGGACTTACCCCAAGTTTTAAATAGGTCAGCTCTACTAGCCTCACCTGATAGGTTATGATCTACCATCTTGCTAGAATGCAAGGATTCAAGGTGTAAAGACTCGGTGTGAAAAGATTGGGTTTTCTCAGAATTTGGGTCTTCTTGGAACAAAGGATTTCAAACCCAACTAAGATCCATTGGAAATGACCGTTTATTGAAAGGTCAACATATCGAGGAAGGAGATCAAGATGATTCCTCACTAGATGTATCTGGTAATGGCATGGAAAGTACAGATTCATCTTGATTGATTGAAGGAAATGTTTTTCTGCTTCAAGTTATGACAGTCATGGACAAAGTTTTGAACAAGGAATGTGAACTAGGATCAAACTTGAAACTGTCTGAAAGTAATTGCACAGAACGTGCCAAAAGGTGAAGTATCCTTGGTACAAATCATTAGAGATGAGGCTAGAACACCCAAGAGATGAATATTGCGACACAAGGCATGACAACACAGATGAAAGAGATCAAAAAGACATGAGACGAGACTAGTTTAAGCAAGAATCATGTAGTTCTCAACCCAAGAAACTAAGTTTCAGACTGTGTGAAGATGGAGGGCAGAAAAAAAGACCCATATCAAAGACTAGATTTGACAGAAGTACACCTGACTGAAAGAAATTAGCTTGCAAAGATTCTCACCGACGCGCGTGAAACTTTGTAGTATTGCGTGAAGAATGACACCAGACTGGTGAAGAAAAAGTCACAAAATAATGGCACTGTTGCCAAATGTTGCACGACAGTTTACTGTGTATCATGCAAATATTCTTAGAGAATGATACAAAGATTGGGAAATGTCACGTGAAACTATGCAAATTTTGAAAAATGAATGTTTACAAAATCAGACAGTTGAGACTAGTTTGCGTTTCCCGAGATAGAATCATGCTATTTTATGACAAATAGTTTGAGTTATAGATTGTTTTGGACATTTTCAAGATTGACAGTTTGTGTGTTTTGACGATAATTTTGATTGTTCAAATGATACACCCATGCAAAACACATTAAACAGAATATTTGTAGTACCAGAATAAGAACATCACAATCCTAGGATAGCCAGGATAGTATCTATTGAATCCCCACTTGAACCAAAGTTCAACTAGACCTACTCATAGTGGACAACTTAGAAGCTTGGAGGCACGGGCGCCTCCTTACATGTGCACTCACTTTTCAGGCACACCAAGCTTCGAACCCCAAAGGAATTGCTTCCCAAAGGGCTGTTGTCTCTACTAAGAGCTGTAAGAGTGTGGGGCATCTTAGTCGGTCTCTGACCTTCCGCGCCAATAGATAGAGGGTTTTTGGAAACTAGAACAATAGTTTGTAGTAAGGTCATCCGTTCAAGTGGTTTTGATCAAGTCATTTTCCCAATAAAGGGGCTCTCCCAATCCTTTCAAAGCAAGGCTTTCACCTTAACAATGTCAAGACTTTAACGCACCACTAGGGTACTAGAGGAGATTTTGGTTGCCACAATGAATTCACACCTATCTATTGTGACATTAATCACAATAGCATTTTTTGTATACTAGTTTGGAAGGGCTTGGCTTTGGCCTGTTACTGGTTGGGCATCCACTCTCACCGGCTCTGCTAAAGCTCTCAGGAGTTAGCCACTCTAGAAGAATCACATGAATTTCTCTTACACCCAAGATCCATAAAGGTGAGGGGAGAGGATATGTTCATGTAGTTCTTAGGATTACAATCTCAAAAACACTTCAATCACGCAAGACAATGATTCATTTTAAGCACCAACTGAAGTGTGTTTTAACTACTAAAAATAGACAGGAATTTGTGAAAACATGCAAGGTCTTCGACAAACGTCTTGAAATAAACCCATTAGTATTTTGTAATGCCTTTCTTCATATCAACGTCCTGTAATAAACACGTTAGAAGTTTATGATGGATTTTTTTTATCTCACCGTCCTGCAAACCACTGTTAAGCTGTTTCAAAAGATAAAATCAAAGAAACACATATGTCAAAAAATAGCAGGTGGTTAGAAAACCGAGACAATAAAATATGCAATAAAAGCTCTGGTGTGTAATTTCGCGTGATAATGTATACTAGATCATGTGAAGAAGTGCAGAGAACCATGCAAAGAACTAGAAAGTTTGCGCAAGATGCTCAGAAATTTCGAGCGAGATTAAAATAGAACTTGTATGGAAGTACAGACACAATGCAAAAAAAAGAAAAAAATGAAATGAAATGAGGCCAGAACCAGAATGTACCTGCCCCACGGTGGGCGCCAAAAATGTATGTGGTAAATTTGGCCTTGTTAACTCACCATACACTTCAACATAGTCCTTCTTCACCAGATACACACAAGATTGAATATGAGATTATTCACCCTGTCTACCTGCATGATTCGACCTGTTGCCTTCTATCCAGACAGGGTTTTCGAAATAGCTCTCAGAACGAGAGTCTCACAACCATAGATCAATATAGGAATGAAGGATTTTTCTCCATGAATGCAATATAATGCAAGATTATTCTAAGTATTGAAAGATGTAAGCTTAGTCTAAGACATGATTTCAATGCAATTATTCTAGAAATTGAAAGTAATCTATTGCAAAATGAATTTATTCTATATGAGATTATCAAGAAACATGGCAATAGTTCAGTATTCTAACAATGCATGAAAATGAGTGGGGGTTTTGAATGAAGAATGAGAGTTCTTTTATAGACTCGGAGATGATTAGAATAGAAACTTTCCTCTTTGAAATAAAACAGATAGAAAAGCCAGTTCAGAATAGAAAGCTTTATTTAAAAGAATACAATAAATTATTTTCCCTTTTTCTTTAACTTTTTTCTTCCTTTGATTTAATTCTATTTTATTTGATTTTAATTGTTTTCTTTCTCTTTAAAGCACAATTAATTCAACGATTCTATTTTTGAACAGAAGAAAGATTTTTGAGAGAATATCCAATTAATTAAATAAATATGACCTCATAAATAGGTTTTTCTCAATTATCTGAATATTTAAATTCAATTATTGAAATGAGGATATTTATTTAATAATTAAATATTATTTAATCCATTTTTCATGTGTCTTAGCTAAAGAGGGTGAATTTAATTTAATTAAAGTGCTAGGACTTTATTAATTAAATTAATTTGATCATAAGGTTTGTTTAGCCAATAGATATTTAGGAATTAAATGTGATGTATGATTAATGCAGATTTAGGATTTTCTGCATTTGACACTCAGGTCGAGTTGAGTCAGTCAAGACTCAGAATTGCCTAGTACAATAGGACTTTGATGATTCAGAAGAATGACAAATGCAACAAAATTGGTTAAGGTTGCAAGATGCCAATTTTGGGGTGTTACAAGAAGCGTTGTGTATGTTGATTTTGGGCCGACTAAGTATTAGTTTCGGTAGCATCTATTGAGTATGTATATATACTTAATATGTATTTTGTATTAGAGTGTCGAATGGTAAATAGATAATGATTGCAAGTAAGATATAAGTAAAAGAAGAATAATCAGCATGAGCTAAAGCTCTACCAGTGATTAGAGTTTCAGTGCACAAACAGAACTGATCAGACAAGAAATATCATAATAGCAGTTCAAATTTCATATATTGTGAGTATCTATTATCGGGAGGTTGTAGCCTTCTTATTATTGAGGAGTGAGCTCTGGTAGTGTACCATCCAAATTTAACAAGGTTTGTAATAGACTCCTAATGAGGTCATTGTACTCAGCATTGTAATGACTTCTCGTAACAGGGCAAAGGAACTCTAACAAGTTCATAAGACTAGTGCAATTATTTGTGGGTACTAATTCTCATCAGGGTTTTCCTCTGGTCAAGGTTTCCTTGTAAACATATCTTGTGTTATGTGTTATATGCCCTGCTTATTGAATTTGATATCTATTTATTGGGCTAAGTTTCAAGTTGCTGAAATATAATAAATTTTTGAACACTGATTCCCCCCCCCCTTAGTGTTCCCATTCCTAACACCAACAACTCAGTAAAATAATGTAATCTTTCTATTTTCATTAATTGAAACTCATCTTTGTCTTTCTTTTCTACTATCCTTAGTTCCAACATTATTTATGCCAATTGATTCAATGGAAATACTATAAAATGTTGTAAGACCATTGATCTCTTATTTGATAGAATTTTGATTTTGATGTAGTCTATGTATAAGTTACGGTTTTGCCTATTTCAGATTTACTCTAATAATTTTTTCCTGTATGGTGCTTATTTATTCACTTGAAAATACAATTTTGAGATGTGGATTTTTATTTTATTTTTGATTACGGATACATTATAGATGACCAATTTGATGTATGCAAATGAATTATTCATGGCCTATTTTGTACAAGTAGTTTTCCCCAATCTTGCAATCCAAGAGATTGTAACACTCTCCAAATGATAAAAAAATTATGATAATGCGGATAAGTGTATTCACTTTGAAACAATATCAGATTTTGTAGAGGCTCTAATTAGAGAACATTTAGTTCAATGGGTTACAAATGTAGCACTTGAATTAATGAGGTAGATGAAAATAGAGATTGATAGTGAAGATGAGTTAGTAGATATTGCATATAAATTTTCTTTTGTTTATCATTATGCATTAGACACAAATTTGGATGATTTGGAATCACACTGAGGTTACCACTTTGAGAACCAATGCCTCTTACTAGAAGCACTCACCACGATTTAATTAATTAGAATGGAGCATTTTCCTACTAGGTATTATTACATTACACAACATAGGTACTAATTTTATAGGATTTACAACTTGAAATTCTTCTACATTATAAGATTCAATATTTATATTGTGTATATTTACAAAGATTACATTTCATAGTCGACTCTCGTCTAGGTCTTATTATTAGTGAGTGTTTTTTTTCAATGTAAAATGAATCATTTTAGAGATTTTTTTGAAATTTACGATAAGTAGTTGTTAGCAATTAGAACTTTACTCAAACAACAATGAAATATAACATTTAGAGCTATCTTTTTCATAATTAAGATGAATTAAAAATTCAAATAGGAAAGTTTTTTTAGGAATTTGAATAGCTTAGAGGATTTTATTTCTAGTTTATCTCATTAAGAGGAGGACAACATGCTTCCAAAGCAATCTATTTAGTTTTATAATTCTTAGAATTCTGAGTGATTTTCTATGATGATAAAATACATTTTTGAGGAGCCTTATTGCATGTATATAATGATTATTTATTGGATTGGAAATCCATATGAATTTTTCATTAAAAATCAAACATAGATAGGTATACAACAAGATCCACATAGCAGTGATGTTATTTCCAAAGTGTGCAAGGATACTTTTATTTTTTAAATTCTACATAATGTTAGAGTTCACCCTTATTCAAGCTATGTCAAATGTATATAATTGTTTTTATGAATGTATAAGACTCTAATTGGTAGGAATTTTTCCATTCATCCTTCTTGAATAAAATAATTAGAAAAAAAATTCCATGGAGACAAGGGGTGAGCCAAAAAAATCTTCCTTTCATATTCTCTATACCTTTGACTTATAGGAAAATCTCTCAAAATTTAAGATACATATTAAAAAGAAATATTGATTGGTTTTGATTGAATTGATCATCCTATCTAGTGCACCATTAGCAAGTAATCTCAGCATTAAGAAAAAATATTAAAATTAGATCTTGGTAAGAGTTTGGATGGAGTAGATCGTTTGACTAGTAGATTTTTTCTATCTTTAGCTTCTTGGAGCGCAACTCTACAAATCTATAAGAAGTGTCCAGAGAATGTCATCAAGACTAGATATAAAAAACCAACAACTCTGTATATCAATGTACTATTTTTATTTTGATCAATTAAAACTCTATATTTTTCTTTCTTTTCTACTCTCCTTAATTACAACATTAATTAAGCTAACTGATTCGATTATAGTACTATTAGATGTTGAAAAACCATTGATTTCTTATTTGAAAGAATTTTTATTTTGATATATTATATGTATAATTTGAGGTTTTGTCTATTTTAGATTTACTCTAATAATTTTATCTTGTATAGTGTTTACTTATTCACTCGAAAATATATTTTGAGATGTTGATTTTTTTATTTTTCTCTGTGAATAGGGATACATTATACATGATCTATTTCATGTGCGCAAATGGATGGTTCATGGCCTATTTTTATAGTTATTATTTCCCAATCTTGCAAGCTAGGAGATTGTAACACGCTCCAAAGGAGAAAAGTTTTTTACAATGGACATAGGTGTATAACTTTGAAATAATATTAGATGTTGCAAAGGTTGTAGTTATAGCACATTATGTCAGGTGATGTATAAATGTAGCACTTTAATGGATATTGAAAGTGAAGATGAGTTAGTAGATATTGCATACAAACATTGTTTTGTTTATCCTAATGTATCAGACACAACTTTGGATGAATTAGAATCACACCTAGGCTACCAATTTGAGTACCAATGTGTCTTAGTAGAATTACTCACACATGATTTAGTTAATGAACATGGAAGATTTTCCTACTAGGCACTTACATTACACAATCTAAATACTACTTTGATAGTAATTGCAACTTGAAATTATTCTAGATTATAGGACTGAGTATTGATATTGTGTATATTTTTAGAGATTAGAATTCATAAGTGACTATGTACTAGATCTTGTTATTATTGAGCATTGGTATTGAACATAGGGAAAATAATTATATGAAATTTTATCAAATTTATGATAAGTAGTAATTGACAATGAGAAATTTTCTCAAATAAAAATTATACATAACATTCATGACAGTAGTTGTCATAATTTAGGTGGATTAAAAAATAAAATAGAAAAGTTTGTTGACTAGTTTGAATAGATTAGAGGTGGTTATTGCTAGTTTCTATTATTTGGAGGAGGACAACATGCTTCCAAAGCAAGCTATTTAGTTTTTTATTTTTTACAATTCCTAGTGAGTTACTATGATGATGAAATGCATGTTTCGTTACAAGTGTGAATGTCATTACACAAAAAGATCAACCTATCGATGCCAAATACAAACACTAGACTTATATAATCTACAAGAGGTAGTTAAGGCATGTCACAAACCTCAGATCTGCACTACACAACACAAGGAGATAATGGGTTCACACCTTGCAACAATCTACCCCTAGCGCAATTGAGGGGTTTGAACATGTGACCAAGCTCTTATACCACTTGTTACAAGTGTGATTTCCATTGCACCAAAAAATTAATCTATCATTTCTCGATACAACCACTAGAATTATATAATCCATAGGAGGTGGTTAAGCCATGTCACAAACTCAAGCACTGCACTGTATAACACAAGGAGACCAAGGGAGAACACCTTGTAACATGTTTGAGGATCCTTATTGTATGTATATAAAGATTAT
This sequence comes from Thuja plicata, assembly GCA_018584345.1. NCBI lineage: Eukaryota > Viridiplantae > Streptophyta > Pinopsida > Cupressales > Cupressaceae > Thuja > Thuja plicata. The sequence goes on along the minus strand of MU223675.1, from coordinate 375,304 downwards.
TTATTGGATTCAAAATCCATATGGATTTTTCATTAACCATAAAACATAGATAGTTATACAAGAAGAGCTATATAGCAATGTTGTTCTTGGAAAAGTGTGAAAGGATAATTTTTTTAAAATTTTTTGTACATAATGCTAGACTTCACCCATATTCAAGCCATGTCAAATATATAGGGTTATCTTTTGAGTTTATAACCCTATAATTGGTAGGGACTATGGCATTCATCCTACTTGAACACAATCATTAGACAATATTTTTATTGAGATAATGTCCCACTAAAAAAAAATTCCTATAAAAGATCCAATATCTAGCAATTATTATTTTCTGTCTATAGATAAATGATCTATTATTGATCCCTTTCTTGAATTACTTGCAACAAAATATTATTTGGAACAACACATGAAAATAAATAAAATAGTATTATTATTTATATATACTCAAATGAGTTTAATTAAAAATGGAAAATAAGAGAGATTAGGCAGGTATTAGGTGTTGATCTCCAAGGTTTTTTCTCTATTAGTGTCACACACTTAGTCATAATCAAGGTAGATTGGTCGATCATAATTAATGCAGCCAATCCATACCACTAAGGTTGAGACCGAGTAGTAGTTTCTGTCGATAAATTCAGTGGTCGTCGAGTACTCAATAGTTTCCAAGAAGAATGATTTCTGAGTTGGATATAAAAGTTAGTACCAAGTGACAACATATGGATATGCCAAGAGAGACAGTATGGACCAAGCACTAGAGTTTACATATGCCGAGTAAGACAATTTTTTGATGTGTTTGGAATGGCTCAAACACCTAGATAAACCATTTTGGCCAACTTCTATAAATAATTTAATGATCATTCATAGATATTTAATGCATTAATTACATGTTATTTTTTAATCATGAAGCCCTATCCAAGCCATGCAGCCAATAAAAATTAGGGATGCCTAAGCAAAAAAATGTGATGAATCTAGATCGTTGATCTTGATCTAGATGTTTTGATCAGTGATATATCTATGTGTGTGTAGATGCAGATTTGAAGAGTAGAGATCGGGTGTGTATGCATGTTCTATGTATGTGAAGCATTAACTAGACAGAGTGACCGAGTAGAGCACTGAAGAGAATAAAAGCGATATATAAGATTGAGAGATCAGTCAAGAGTTGGAAATAGAATATCCATTATCAGCATTTGTAGTGTAGACCAAAGGATTAGGTATTGATACATTCTAGCAAGTGAATCATGGTAAATATTCTAATATAGTGGTCCTAAGAGGCCTTTGTAAATATCTTAAGAGAGTGCTTAGTTTGTTGTAGTTTAAGTCCTTTAACAAGGTAGATTGAATAAATTTGTAAGCTCTTAATGCAACAAACCCCTCACAAGGTAGATCATCATAAGTGATCAAAATTTTTAGCCCTAACAGAGACACTTTATTACTGTATTAGTGAAGATTTGTGTGTCTCATCCCCACCCCAATTTTACCTTCAAGGGTTTTTGGGTTACCAAATCTTTGTGTTATTTGTTCGTTATGGATATGATTAGATGTCAGATCTATTACAACATTTCAGTTTATTTTTATGAATACATGGTTGAATCAGTTCTCTTAGAAGTGTGAAATTTTTATAGATTTGATTCACCCCCACCCCCCTCTCAGTTATTGCTTTCCCATATTAGACTTCCAACAATTTGTATCAGATCATTGTTCTCTTAGAAGAAATGTAACCACTTGAGAGTTAAGATCTTGGAAATGGAGGTTTATAAGTTGGGAATGGTCATTAAGAATAAGATGATCTAAATCCAACTGGCAGTGTAGAAGCTTGAGACAAAAAGAGAATAATTGAGGAAATCCTTAAAAACTAGGAAAGAATTGGCAACTCAGCTGATTGACACTTCATATAAAGAAGAATACACTGAAGGTCTATTTGAAAATGAAGATTCCAAAGAAAGTAATGCAACAATTGCATATCTATTGGAGAAAAACAACACACTGAAATAATGAGTGAAAAGTCTTAAGATATAATAAGAAAATCAATCAATAACACTATGTGAGGTGATTGATCAGAAGAAGAAAGCTGAGGAAGACAAGATAATGGAAGAAGAAGAGAAGAGATAGATGGATACTAGACTTGATTAAAGGACAAGTGATGTGTAGAAGCTCAAGAATAGTCAGTTGGACATGGTCCACCAAGTGTTATTTGAAAATCAAGATTTAAATAGAAAATACATTCAAATCACATATCTGAGATCTGAGAACAATCAACTAAAAAATGAGTTGAGATCTTAAAGAGAACTCAATGAGAGGATAAACAAACTAAATGAAGCCTTGAGATACTTTGAGGAACTAATGAGATCGCTATGGAGGAATAATGAAACCTCTAGACTTGGACATACTGAGCACCTGTCATCCATTGAAGAAGGAGAATCATCAAAGAGTGGAGAAGATAGAAATGCAAAGCCAAAGAAAAAAAAACCTACATGTCATCATTGTGGGAAACTAGTTCACACAACAAACATTTTCCGAAGCAAGAGTGGTGAGTCCAATCCTAAACTTAAATTTGATGGATATTTATTTAACTGTAAGAAGCATGGACATCAAGCACATGAATGAAATTCAAAGACTAGAAATATACCTACTTCACCTAGATTTCAAGGACATTGTTATAATTGCAAGAAGTTTGGTCATAGAACTCAAGATTGCAGATCCAATGAAAAATCCAAATGGAAATCCAAAAAATAAGGCAATTCACCAAGGGAAGGTAACACATTTAATTGGGATTAAAATATAAGGCATAGTTGTCATTATTATGGTGAATATAGTCATATTGCAGAAAATTGTAATATGACAAATTTCAGAGGTAAATCCAAGAGTTGGATGAATGGAAGTATGGTCTTTTATAGTTGTCACAAGATCGGTCATACTAAGAGAGATTGTGAGACCTGAGCCACGACACCTACTATTAAGAAGATAAAGAATCAGATGAATCTAACATGGAGAAAGAAAGAAGAAGCAAGAAGTAGTGGATCTAGTGAAGTCGAGATCACCCAATCCAATGGATAAGGTGGTCACACTATTTCCAATTAAAGAAAAAAGGTATGTAAGGAATTTTTTCTCAAATGTTATATTTTACACCAGTTCCTAACATAAGATGTATAAAAGTCCATATCTTCATAAGATAAGATGCATAAGGATAGATCTAAGACAAGAACTGAGCAAAGAATTTATATGCATAGTTGATGCTGAGCATCAGTATTAGCATATGACGACCTCCCATATAAACTGAGCTGATATGTTGACTGAGTCACTATTCTAACTGAGTGATGAAATGAGTTAACCGAGCTATTTATCCAAGGACCGAGAGAAATTATTATCCACCTACCACTGCATGAAATATTTATTGAAGAACTAATTCGACCATTTGAGGGTATATAATTAGCTTACTCGTTCATTTTTCATTTTACACAATGATTAGATTTTTTAGAACATTTATTAGTAAATTCAAGAGAGACTTAAGCAAAGTTTGAAAATATTCTACCTGTGTATCATTAGAAAATATTGTGAAAGGTTGAAGACCCATGGTTTTTGAGTTACCGTATATATGTTTTGCAAACCCTAATTTGCATAAATGGTAGCTAGTTCATCTGTTGGAGTGAAGAGAAAAGACAAGGAAATGAAGAATGTTCATTTGGTTAGGAGCGACACTTGTGCACCGCCCAATTTTTGAGATATTCTTGAGACTATGGTGAAGGGAGGTCTTACATGAGCACTATCATTGATCCCATCTAAATTTCTTATGGTCAATGATGTGAGAGCATGATACATGTATAAAATTGGATAAGTTGGAGATTTTTAGTTGAGGGAAGCTTACAATAAACTATGTAAAACTAGGGCATTGAAGGCTGATCATCAACACATTTCCGACAAAGGGTTAGTCCCTACCCTAGATATCCCACGTGATTTCAAAATCGAATGGATTAGGATAGTGCTAATAAAAATACATGATAAGAGTTTATGGCTAGAGAATGGACCAGTAAAGATCACTAAAGATATCATCCATCGAGTTACTGGTTAGCCTATTGTGCAAGGGAAATGAACTATGCATTTTCAAAATAAGAAAGACATTGAGAAGAACACTTTAGCCAAGTGGAACAAGAGAGGAAAAGCAATTTCAATGATCACAGATCTTGAAATTGACTTCGGAGTTAGAGTGATTGCACACAAATTTTACCAATGAAGTAGATTGGATAGTGTCTCATGTATTATAGTTGATCAGGCATGAAAGATAGTGAAAAGTATCATACTTATCATCTTTCCAAGCTACAGATCACTCAACTTGTGGAGAACCTATCGTCAATTAGGAAGGCAAAGAACTCTATTTGTCAGTTCAGATTTAGTTTCCATATTTTCTATGTGCATAATACTTTTCCTACTATAAGAGATGGAGTATGGAGTCAGGACCGACCTATAATAGTACAAATTTAATGAGTTCATATAGCAGTTAGGAGAGAATTTTGACAATGTCATGGGTAATTACTAGTAGAGAAGCATTATGATGATGTTTGTTTTTTGGTTAATACTGATAAAACTTATGTAAAAGCTATAGTACTGAGGGTAGCATGGATAAGGCCATTAAATTATGAAGCAAATATAGATGAGACATCTCCAATAATCACATCTTTATTTGTGGAGGAAATTTATCATAATGCTAAGAGATTTGGGAAATATGAAGAAGCAAAATCAAAGATAACCAAAAATTTGAAGGCTGCAACCATGGAGAGGAGGAGAAAGATAATAGTGAAGAATATTGAGAAGATGTTAGGAGAAGAAGAAGAGGAAGATGCTTGAGTATAGATCACACAAGGTCAAGGTGAGGACCAATCTAGTGACTTTGATGAAAGTGAAGTTGAAGATGTGGAAGTGGTGTGTGTGATCCAAGGCTTGCTAGCACTTGATCCAAGAGACCTTATCTGATCTCTTCTAGGAACCTAATCTCCTCTAGGTCCTCATTGGATTAGATGATTAACTAAGTCCAATTCCAACTCTTCTCTAATTTTTTTAATCCTTGTGCTTCACCTTGAAAGACTAACACCTTTTAGTTAGTTCAATTCTTCACTTCTCCTACTACACTTAGAAGGAACTAAGTGCCAGCTCAACTCTAGAATTCATGATTCATTGTAGGGTTACTAAGCATGTTATAATCCATTCATATGTTCCCATTTGACTCCATTTTTCTTGATCTCATCGCTCTTACTAGTTGAGTTCAAACTTTGTTCTCCAAGAGACCTAATTGGGCTTATTTCCTTGTAGCCTTTTACAATGACCTTTTCCTATTTCTTTTAAAACTTTCCCAAAGAAGTTGAAAATCCAATCAAACATTCAAAAACCATTTATCATTTTACAAAGGATTTTTTATTTTTTAGTCTCCTAGACCGTCCGTACATAGGGTTCCTACAATCTAGGTCCAATTGGGCTAATAGGCCTAATTTCTAGGACTGTTTGCAACATAGTTTAAAACTTGCTAAAAAATGGGTCTTATGGATTGGTATGAACTCAGCCATCATAGTATGTGAAGATATGACCATACCATATCTGGATATGTACTTGGCCCGTACATTACTTCTCTACCCTGCAAGAAATCTTCAATTCTTTAGTACTAAACCTCTAACCAGGCACTATCTACTTGCCTAGGGCTTAGTAGTAAAAATAGCTCTCCATCTTCCTAATACTCCTAATCCTAAACATATATACACTACTAACTCCCCTAACATATCCATCCATCCTTAGGTGTTTCCCATGGCTAGATTTCATGGGGGAGCCATGAATCGACTGACTGGTCAGGACGGGACCAGTGAGCACACTAAACACAAAACAATTTAGCTAAGAAATTAGACTAACTCAAAAAAATTAACTTACTGAATGAAAGATTCTTTTAACTATCCTATGAACACAAAATAATCATTATTTTGAAGCTTTCAATCCATTAGATGGCACTGTCACAATGAAATGCTCAGATTTTCATAATATAGAGTTACAGAGCTACTATTCAATATTCAAAACTTGTTACAATGCATCACTATCTTCGAGATTCGAGTCTTGGGTAACATTAGATGCCCTCTCCATGATTCTAGGGACTTTTATTCAATATCCCACTTCCTATTCATAAGGGGATCCAAGGATAACCGGGTTGCATGGAACATTTGCAATAATTGCAAATGTTGTCATAGCAACTTTTTAGCAACTTTTGGCATCTTTGCTATTATGCCTCCTCCCTAAGTTTTAGGACCTCTAACCTCTTCATTTTGAGGATCCAAGATCATTCATGACCTTATGACATCTCTATTACATCATGAATGTGTTTAAGACATAGTGAAGACTCTAACTCAAACTACTAACACTAAGAATTTTACCACTACTAACAATGGCTAATTTGGTGACCTTAGTCCTAATGAGTAACTCACCTAGCCCACATTGCAATGACCTTCTAAGGTACATAGTAAAAAAACTATATTGAATTGGCCAATGTCAAGTACAAGACAAAACATCCTAACTATGGAGGTTAGCCTAGGTGTGCTCCTGCACCATCCTCCCCAAAATAAAAAGTTTAATCCACCCTTGGATTAAGGATGCTTGGATCAATCCCCATTTTCTAGAACTCTGATTCTTTTAGCCATATTGCATCAGCATTGGTTTGACCATGCTTCTTTATTAAGTGTTCTTTGTATTCTTTGGTTCTAGTCTTTTTTTAGACTCCAGTATCTGTTATGCCCTGCATCCCCGTCCCTACATTTTGTGTGCAAAATGTTGGGTCCCCCCCTTTTTTTTTTTGTTGTTTTTGCTTGCGGCCTTGCCTTGTCTTTCTTTCCCTTTTTGTGTTCTTTCTCTGGGGTTTTCTTCCCCGGTGTTGTGTCGTGTTTGTTTTCTTTCCGTTTCTAAGACTCCGGTCCCGGAGGTTGCCTTTTTTTGGAAACTGGATTTCGGACTCCAGGATTATTCATCATGATGTTCTTAAGGGATATTATCATGAGGAATCCTCGGGCCCAGAGTTCGGAGGCGCGCTTGTCCAGATATTGCCGGAAGGAGGAGGATTACCTTTTTACCGTGGGTATAAATAGAAATTATCTATCACTTTCACTTTTACCACGATTAAAACCTTCGAGCACTTAGAGCGAATTAGAAAGCAATTAACAGAGCATTTGCAGAAAGTTTATGGTAATCAACGCCCAATGATTCTCAGTCATCCTCAGGCAAGTGCAAGTGCTTCGTGGTGGTACTTCTGACCAATTGACAACTTGAGCTCTTGCAGAACTCGTGCGGTAAATCCTTCCTACCTCTGCCTTCTGCGTTCTTAGGTTGGTGTTTTCTCTTTTCTGCCTGTCTTTCTTCCACTCTCTGGTTTCCTTCCATTTTTCTTCATTTCATTTTGTGTCCGTTTGTTTTGTTTCCTAGTTTTGGTTGGTTCATTCTGTTTTGGGTTTTGCCGCTTGTTGGTGGGTCGGCTCTACTAGAGAGTTGTCCACCCTCTGTGCAAGAGTTGTTTCTATAAATAGTGTATATAAGTGTAAATAGTTGTATATATCTATTTCTGCCTTGTCTAGTTTTCCCGCAGGCGTCATCCCACGTTGTATATTCATGTATATATGTATATAGTTGTAATATAGTCCCTGTATATCTCCTTGTTTCTATGTATATCCCTCAGCTTTGTGTATATCCTTCCAGGTGGCTTGACAAGCTGGTCAGGTCACCTCTGTTTCTAGCTTTCCGCCTCCGAACTCGCTTTGGGGCAGAAAAACACCTGTTTGAAACTTGGCTCTCGGCTGGTTTCAAATAGGTGGCTTTCTCTCTCCTCCATGAAGTCTATCAGAACCTCATTTATGTCCCATGCGTGCAATCAATCCCAGCCAAGTGGCTTTCCCTTTTCGCGTGTTCGGACAGTTGGCTCCGCCGTCATTGCCATAACTTGCATTTAATACCTATGCACGTGGCGCTCACATGGGCTGATTGACTTGCCTTTTTACACGTCCTCACTAACGGTTATTTCTTCGAGCCTCGAGTCTCTTACCACCATCCATCCTGTGTCTTCGCCAAAGTGTGATAAAATCCCCAGACCTAGATGTTTAATAAAATCTTCTATTTATTGTGTTTTGCTTTTCGGGTATCTTTGCATAATACTAACTTTTCAGGAAGGCAAACACCACGGTGGTAAAATTCCCCGAACCCCGGAATGATTACTTTGATAAACATGTTCTGACGGTCACTTTGTCTCCCAAGTTCCCAGAGTTATCTTCCAAACATGTCTGAAGCGTCCGCATCATCTCCTCCCGGAAGCCCAAAATTACCAACCGCAACAGAAACCAGGGCAGCAACAAAGTCAAAAATAGAGAAAGCCCTGGAAAAGATTCCCCTCACCATGAAGTTTGTATAGGATAATGGCATCGTGGGCTCAAAGATTGAGTCTAAGGTAAAACTGATGACCAACGCCAATGTCAGAACTTGGGCAGAAATGCAGGCCCTGGTGAAGGTAATGCACATCCAGCGACAGGCTGGAGACCAATTCGCAATCAACGTCAGGGGTTCTAGAATCCTCGGGGTAGCTTGCTTCCCATGCTCTGTGCAATCTCTGGAGCTTATTTTAACACTGGCTTCCAACTACAACTCCTCTGTCTGGGCCATTATGCTCGCAGCTACAGAACCCACAGGATACCCCACTCCACTGGTGTCCCTCAACCCAGTCACATTCCAGGTGGGCCTGGTTATCTCACAATTTGATAGAGCCATAGTGGTTACAAGGACTGACACCTTGAAAAATTTTACACAACTGGAGGATGCCACCCGGGTATATATGAATATCCATTGGCTCAAGGCCCCGAACAGGGACCCAAAGAGAATGAAGATAGCAATCCCCCGCTCTGAATTCAAGGAGAGCATCGAAATGGGGATAATAGCATTAGCCTGGGTATTTGGGCAACCCTCCGCCCAGGAGTTTGCCAAATGGATGTACTATTTCCTCCTCAGCATCTCCACCAAGGGAGAATTCTTCGACTGGGTGACAATAATATCCAATCATGTCGACTCCCAGTTTCGGCAGAAGAACAAGAAGAAGAGGAGCAGCTTGAAGAAGAAATCCCCGAGGAAGCCTACCAGGGTCCAGACCCAATGATAAATGTACAGGACAAGGCCGAGGAGATGGAGGTTGAAAATAATATTGCTGCAGAAGAAGTTGAGGCCGGGGGAGGAACGGATGGGATCCATGTTGAAAAGGAGCAATAGCCACAGGACACCGGGAGAGAATTAGAAGAACAAGTTCTGGCAGGAAGGCCACCTCTCCCACCTTAGTGGCTAGTAGAAAGTAGAAAGAGAAAATCCCAGTCTGCTCCAGTGATTCCCCTCTCCCTAGCCGAGATGATGGCCCAAGTACAAGCCCCACCAAAAGCAATGAAAGCCCAGACAGTTCATACTCTTCAAACTGGGCCGGGCGGAGAAACGATTGCCGTTGTGGCAACACCTCCCCCAGACGCTGATGAAGCAACCGCGGACCCCGCAGATTACAATGTTGCAGAGGTATGCCTAGGCAAGAGGGGAAAGAAGGGTGAGGTAGACCTGCTAAAGGAGGCAGCAAGGGCAGTAGAGGTACGGTATGAGAAAGAAGCCCAAAGGCTCAAGGCAGAAAAGGAAAAGAATGCAAACCTTGTGGGGTTAGTTTCTAAGCTGGCTCGACCAATCAATGTCGCTCCTGTGGAGGCCTCCACCTTAGAAGAATTACCACAGAGTGACATAGACTCCCTGTGAATGATGAAAAAGAAAGCCCAGGCAGTGGATGAATGGGTCACACTACAGATAGGAAACACCCAGCATTTCTTGGTGTCCACTCTCCCAGATTTATACACGGCTTGGCAAGTTATTCATCAGGCAGAGGCACTTATTGAGCAGTGGGAGAGTGACACCAAAAATTACCAAGCATGGAAGGTGGAGCTCGAAGAGCTCCTCACCTTGGGAGAAGATATAATTTCTGAATCCAGAATTCTGGGTGAGGAATCATTTGATTTTGTAAGAACTCAACACTCTAGACTTGACCTCACATTGGAGGTAACCAAACAACTGGTGGAGTCCCTACGAGAAAAGGTAAATACTGTAAAATATTCTTCTAATTTATATAAGTCTTTTGTAATAAAGGCTTCCGGGCTGATCCCCTTAGTACAGATACATATACTCCCGAAGATTCAGTTTTGGGGAGTTTTGATGAAATAATGAAATCCCGGTATCAATCCCCAGAGGGGATAGATGGGGCCCAGCTGGCGAAACTAACCAGCATGATACTTAAGGGTCATGACACCGCGAGGATGGCGGATGAATTCAAAGAAAATGTTCTAGACTTGGGGGAACAAGTTGAAGTAGCCAGGCATAAAAGGGCCAGCCTAAAAGAGATAGATGAAGATGGCATTTCCCGCCTCCTCCAGGCTTTCAACGACAATAAGCAGCCTTGAGCTTTCTTCGGAGGCCGGGAAAAAACTCACATTGGGTATTCTTTATTCTTTTTGGGACGAAAGTCCCCGGATCCCGGATCCAAAATTTTGTATTCTTTAAAGTGATCTGTGTTTCAGTCCCCGAGGCCGACCGATCACTTTCAGAAGCGGTTAATAAAGACTGTCAGAAGGTGGTTGGCCACATCAATGAGGCGTTGACTCGGCAGTTTGTTTCTGACAGGGTGGTCTTCTCAAGGCACCGCTCAGAGGTACACTTGGCGCATTCGAGATAGGATGCCGCATTTCCCATTTATGAGGCATGTAGCCTCGGTCCCCGAGGGACCTATTTCTTTCTTTCTCCTTTCTGGCTCTTGAGACCGATTCTTCCGATGTATATTCTTATCTTATTCTTCTAACATGACAGACCTATTCCATCTCTAGGTCTTTTGTAGGGTGGCGGAGGTAGTACCGGCCCCCAGATATTATATTTTATTGGAACATGATGTAAATAGGGTTAGGGTTAGAAGAGTTGTATAAATAGGAAGATCAGACAATTTCCAAGGGTCGGCAAAATTGATGATTTTGTTGTCCATAGCAATAGCAAAGTAATTTCTAATTTTAGTTGCAGAGCTCAATGGTCCATGGTTCTGTTTTCAATAGTTAGATGCTCCCCTGGAGCCACCATTGTATCACTCACCAGTGCTTGCTGGACTGAGTATTAATGAAGAAGGAAGAATTCTTGGCAATGATGTTGTTGGCATTCCTGCTTCTGAGTTAATGGTATTTCATGTTTTAACATTCTTTATGTCTTTTACTCTGGTATGTTAAAGTAGAATAACGAACTCTTTACTCTCGCTACTGATAAAATGCTAGCTGATGGTTATGTGTTTCTTCGGTATTTAGTATAGTTTACGAGAGTATTATTGATGTTCTAGACATTTCAACATGACTATAGTTAGATGAAGCATTTCTAACCCTGCAGGATCTTTTCACTTTATTTGCTAAGTATAGAGCGCTTGGGGAAAACCTTACCTTGATCGAATCTCCAGAGAAAATGAGTTGAAGAAACCAGCTATCCCCCTTGGAAATAGTCACCTCTCCCAACTGAGCCCCGCACCGTTGTGACCCAACACCCAGGTGCTTGAAGGCCCAGAGGATTTATTTCCCCCCGACAACCTTTGCAGGCGGAGTTGGCCAGTTTCCCCAGAACCCAGTGACAACTTATGATTATTGGCGGACCCGGTCAACAAAACCCCGTGAACAGAAATTGGTGCTAGAAGGAGGGCATGAACTTGTCCCCCTCCCAAGATTCTGATTTTACACCTTCTGAGGGTTCCCTGAGTTGTAGTTTTAGGAGACAAGCCTTCAGTGGGATTGGATCTTTCTCCCCAGTGAAATTTGAAAGAGTCCTTAGGTCTGCCCTGAATCCCGAAAAGTTTGTCGAACTTGAGCCCCCTGCTCGAAAGAAACGGACCTCAAAGATCATACCAGCCACTATTATCTGGGGATCTACCATACCTATAAATACTCAAACTCCCCAGACAGTCCCGGGAACCAGTACCCAAACCAGTATCCAACATATAGTTCCCCCAATGGCTGCATATTTTGGAAACACCGGGTCCTCAATGGGCACTTTTTCAGGCGCAACCAATGATTTACCCTCTCACCCGGAGAAGATCTGCCCACGATATGAGCACCTAGGCTCACGAACTACAGAAGAACACTTACAGGCATACAAAGATGCCATGAATCGACACTGAATCCACCATGAAGATGTTGTGACCCATATGTTCCTCCTGTCCCTAGGACAAAGCGAGTTGAACTGGTACCTTAACTTGCCTGCCAACTCCATCAACACTTGGTAGGATATGGAGGACACCTTCCTGGATGCATTTTGCGTGCATGTAGAGCCAGCCTGGTCCCACAGCTAGTTCATCTCCATCAGAAAGGAACCCAATGAACCTCTTGTAGCATTCAACCATAGGTTCCAGTGTGCCCTGAAGCGGTGCACGGGCCCTTTTATCCCATCTCCAGACGTAACCATACACACCTACCTCAACGTGATGGACCCTTTTGTTGCCACTCTCCTTTGGAGAACGACCACCGTGGGCAACCGGGACACCTTGGAAAAATTCTACAACCTAGCCCTAGAGCTGTCCCATGGTCCCAACAAATCCTCAGGCGGGATTGGGCAGAGCACGTTTTTCAACATGATCCCCGATGGAACTACGTATGCTAGGGGATACAATCCCAATCTGGCAATAGGTGCCCCCTCGATGGCGATGAATCCTCCGTCACCCCTGATAGACCAACAAGCATGGTATGTTTACCCAGCCCAGACCCAGATGACACCGGGTCTGGAAGTCTTCCCTTGGAATCAGCCGTAGCAGACACAACAGACTCAGACACAACCATCCTTAGTGCCATTCTTCCAGTCATCCGTGACTGGAGGATTGCCGCCCTTGACTCTGGCTAATCCTGCTGCCTTCCTGGGAAACCAGCAACAACCACAACTGTCGCATTGTGACACAAACACTCAGTTGACCGCCGAGGTTGAATCCCTCCAGCGAATGTTGTCCACTTTGACTATGGACATGGGCCAATTGAAGGCGGGGTCCTACACGCCCCATAATTTGAATTCCCAGAGGGGAAACATTTTCTCCGGCCAACGAAACAATAATGCCAGAGGGAGAAACTTCAACAATGGGTCTCGGCCCAGTCAATAGCAATGGAATAATAACGCAAACACTGGAGGCCCCCCTCTGAACCATAACACCAACCAAAATGGTGCTGGACCATCGCATTTCATGCCAGTCACAGACTTCCAGCCCATGACTAACTGGTGTAGATTACACGATACTGGTTCACACAACAAGGTAAATTGCGCCACTTTAGAGAAGGTCATTATGATCTCCCAGCTGGATAGGTAGCAGTCGCATGATACTACCCCTCCAGAGCCTCCTGTCCAGGAAACAACCCACAGCACCTTCACCTGTGACACCATTCTCTTCGAGACTTCTGGAGAAGATGAAGAAGAGTCCAAATTGTAGGGATTCTTTGACGAATCTATCCCGCCTTTCGAGGCCAACGCCTTTACTAACCTGCAGACTCCATACAATACTCAGAGTCAGGTTGGTAAAGGACCAGCTTACACGCCTGTGCCCCCTACCAAAGATACTCCTCTTCCCCGAAATAACGCGACTGATCGACCCATCCCTCCAAAAGGTCCTAGCCCTAACCAAGAAAAAGACCTCGCCGAGGAAAATCACCCATTCCCGGGAGGAATATTCGATATCACGAAGGCGTTAGAGCAGACCACTACCTCCATGACCTTGATGGAGGTTTTGTTGAACTGTCCTGAGCAGAAGAAGTCTCTTCTAAAGCTCTTAGGAAACCCAGAAGCTGTCAGCCGCCCGCCCAAGACTATCTCATTCGAAGATGCTAATGCGGCCATCTTCCAGGGGAACAATGAGGATCAGCCCTTCTTACTAGGCCTGAACATCTATGGTAAGAACATACACAATTTCCTAGTAGATTCCGGAGCTTCAGGTAACATCATGCCCTTGTCCATTTGTCAGAAGCTCGGATTCCACCCCACCCCATCTAATGGCGTAGTGATCCAGCTGGATAAGACTGCAATAAAAATGGTGGGGGAATTGAAGAATGTTCGGATACATCTTATTCAGGACCCCAGGATAGCTAGCATCATCGACATCCAAGTGGTGGACATCCCAGAGACTTACGGGATGTTACTAAGTCAGGATTGGTCTAAGTCCTTGAGTGGATACTTTTCGACTAACTTCACCCACTTGTGACTTTCGTGGGAGGGAGAATCCAATAAGATCCAGGTCAAAAGCAAACCCCCGATGAAACAGGCTCTTACCGAGGTTGGGAGGGTCAATGAAGTCTTTTTTTCTAAGACTTCTCTGGGGGTGTACAAACCTTTTGAAATTTTAACATTTAATTTCATCCCCGGAGAAGATCCCGCTGTAGTACAAAGAGCCCAAGACCTCGAAGAAAAGTTGAGATTTGAAGGCGACTCTCAAGGTCCCACAGAAACCCTTGCCACACTCCTATTCGGCACTTGGTGCCGAGTGCACTACCAAAAACATTCATAGCTCGAGTGTGGGCCATGTCTTTCGATCGCCAACTGACACCTTGATACCCTTCGGAATAAGCAACATGCAACTGATCCCTCAGGACCCAGTGCCCCTACGGGATGCATGCCTCTGGTGCCATCTCCCAGAGAATCCCAAACCCAAACACCTTCGGGGGAAAGATCCACTTTCATGCCAGTAGTCCGGGAGATACCCCCTAAGTCTCCCAGCAAAGATCCAAATACTACCCTGCCCCAGCCCCATATTACAAACAATGACTTATGGACCCTTAAGTTCGATGGATCCAGATCCAAACAAGGCTGTGGGGCTGGAGTAGAGCTAATCAACCCATGAGGGAAGTCCTTCCTCGCATCCTACAAGCTGTAGTTTAAATGTACAAATAATGTCACAGAGTACGAGGCTTTGGTCCTTGGACTCTTATTCGCACGAAGGAAAGGTATCACCCGCCTCCAGGCTCTGGGTGATTCAGAGTTGATTGTTAAACAAGTCCAGAGTCAATACACATGTCATGACAAAAGGCTGGCCGTATACCGCAACCGGGCTTGGAGCCTTATTGAATATTTTGATGCCTTTGGCATTGACCTCATTCCCCGGCGATGAAACTATGTCCCGGATGCCCTCGCCATTTCTTCCAACACACTTGAGCCAATGGGTGGATCGCGACTCTGGAGATTTTTAGTTGAGATGGTCCCCACCCCGTCCATTCCAGATAATGTCACCCACTTTCAGGTTTTTGAAGATGACCAACATATCTTGGCCTTCATGGCGAATGTTGGTGTCTTTGAAGATCAGATAGTGGAGAAATGATACCATGATGATACTGGGTAGGGTGATGAAGATGATGGGATCATGGACCTGCCCACTAACACCATCCCAAAGGGGATGGTTGCATTAGAACGGATCTTCAACTCAGACCCTCGGGCCCGTGAGAAGGTGTCATCCTCCCCTGAGGGAGGAAAGTTTGAAAAGGTTAACATCGGCCAGTCCGGTGAAGAGAAGATCATTCACATTGGTACCTCCTGCTCCCCTAAGGAAAAGGAGAAGATTCTCGTAGTCCTCCAGGAATACATTGATGTGATCACCTGGGGTTATGAAGACTTGAAAATGTATGATACATCAATCATGACCCATACCATTCCCTTGAAGCCTGATGCTAAACCCTTCCAGAAAAAGCAAAGACCAGTCAACCCCCTAATAGAGCCTCTAATCCGTCAAGAGGTAGAAAAACTACTGTCAGCCTAGATAATCTTCCCAATCCGGCACACTACATGGGTTGCCAATTTGGTTCCTGTCAGGAAGAAGAACGTCGAGATCCACCTTTGCGTGGATTTCCAAAATTTGAACAAGGCATCTAAAAAATATAATCACCCTCTCCCTTCATTGGATGAGGTGTTGCAGATAGTAAATGGATCCCAGATGATGTCCTTCTTAGATGGATATTCAGGATACAACCAGGTCATGGTCAAGTATGAAGATAGAGAGAAAATAGCGTTTACCACTAAGTGGGGAATGTTTGCATACAGAAGAATGCCTTTCGGTCTGATCAATGCAGGGGCTACATTTCAAAAGGCCATGGACATTGCGTTCGAAGTCCTCGTAAATCGGTGCATAATCATCTATATGGATGATTTGACCATCTTCTCCTGGGATAGGCATGATCATCCCGCCCACCTCGCTCAGATCTGTGAAAGATGTCACCAGTATGGAATATCCCTCAACCCCAAGAAGTGCATATTCGGGGTCACCGATGGGAATTTGCTTAGGCATATTGTCTCTAAGAAGGGTATATCCATTGACCCTGATAGAGTCAAAGCATTGCTAAATCTAAAGATGCTTGGCAGCAAGAAAGAGATGCGATCTTTTTTTGGAAAGATCAACTTCGTACGACGGTTCATCACGGGATTTACAGAAATAGTTAAACCACTCAATGAGATGATGAAGAAAGATACTAAGATTGAGTGGAGTCCTGAAGCAAAATGGACATTCACCCAGATCAAACAAACGATAACGGAAGCACCTGTTATGGCTAGTCTGGACTATTCCCTTCCATTTTACATTTATTCGTTTACTTTGCCGCATTCTGCTGCGGCAGTGTTGACCCAAAAGGTTGAAGGGGAGGAATGACCAATAGCTTTCATGAGTTCCCCCTTCAAGAATGCCGAGGTCCGGTATTCAGCACTAGAAAAATAGGCCTTTGCTCTAGTTCAGGCCGTGAAGAAATTCTGACATTATATTCTTCAGAGCAAAGTAAATGCTATCATTCTAGACCAGGCCGTCAAGTCTCTGCTGATGTAGAGTGAATTAGGTGAAAGACGGGGGAAATGGATGGCCATCCTCCAAGAGTATGGCTTAGAAATGCAGCCTATGAAAATAGTCCAGGGCCAGGGACTAAGTCGGGCGATGGCAGAAGAGACTCCTCACATAGAATGCCAAACTTATGCAGTGGAGTCCATCACCCAAGATCCGTGGTATGCCGATTTGGTATACTTGTTACTAAACAACAAATGTCTAGATGGGTTACCTCCTCACAAACGCTGCACTCTATGGATGAAAAGCGCACACTTCATGATCAAAAACTTCACGCTTTACCACAGAAATTATGAGGGGGTATACCTCCGGTGCATCGACAGAAACCAGGCTGTAAGAGTGATCGATGAATTCCATGGATAGTTTGGAATAGGGCATGGCTCAGCCGATGCCACTACCCATCAGATCCTTCAGGCCAGATATTATTGGCCCTATATATTCAAGGACGTTTACGCTCACGTCAGGAGATGCCATACTTGCCAAACTGTAGCGCATTGTGAGTGTAACCCAGCCATGCCTCTAAAACTAGTCTACGAGGCTAGACCCTTCACTCGATGGGCATTTGACTTCATCAGGGAGATCAACCCTAACTCGTCTGCCAACCATGGATACATCCTTACTACTACTGATTACTACACTCGGTGGTCTGAAGCTATACCTTGCAAAAATAACATGGCGAACGTAGTTATCAAGTTCTTGGAAGAAAACATCGTCACAAGATTTGGAATGCCCTTTGCTTTGGTATGTGACAATGGTCCAGCGTTTTCTTCGACACAGTTACTTGAATGGACCTACAATCGGGGGATCACTCTGAAGTTCTCCAGCAACTATTATCCCCAGGGAAATGGTGTTGCTGAATCAACAAATAAAAATCTACTTGAAGTGATCAAACACCTGTTAGAACAAAATCCCCGGGGTTGGCACCAAAAGTTGAAATTCTCCCTCTGGGTGGATCGCATTCGTATTAAGGCTGCCCTGGGAACATCCCCATTCCATCTGGTTTATGGCCAGAACCCTATATTCCCAGTCAACTTATAGATCCCAGTTTTACAGTTTATACAGGAATTTAACAACTAGGACAACATTGTGGAGGTTCGGCTCTTGAATCTGGTGTGAATGGAGGAATAGCGAGACACAGCCCTTGAAAATTTTGTGCCTCATCAAGCAGTGGTAAAAATATGGTTTGACAGAAGAGCCCAATACAAGGCTTTTCAGATCTCAGATCTGGTCCTATTGTGGGACAAGGCTCGGGAGAAGAAAGGAAAGCATACCAAGTTCCAGCGGCTCTGGATTGGACCATATTTGATCTCATAAATCTGTGGGGCAAATACTTACCACCTCAACACCCTGACTGGAGAACCTATCAAATTGCCCGTTAATGGATAGTTTCTCAAACACTACTTCGAGTAGGGGTAAGTTTGTCCAAAAGTTGTATTATATGTAAAGCCTTCTGCTTGTAAATATCTCTTCCGGGTGTCTCGTTGCGAGGGGCCCTGCCTTGTAAATAGCCTTGTCGGCTGTCCTCTGGGATGGTCCTCTTTTTCCGTCTTTGTTTTCACTTTTGGTTTTATTTTGGTCCTGAAATTTTGTTCCATCTTGTAGGAATTGGAATGCTTCGCATAACTTTGGCCTCAGGTACAATGTCCGCGACAGGGTGAACTTTAGAATCTATCTTTAGCATGATGGAGTCAGCCCGGTCTCTGGGGTTTATTTCATGGGTTATGGCACATTTTGAGCAATCTCCATTGGGTGTTGTCTCTGAGAGTCTGGCAATCAGTGAACAAAATAATAATATAAGGAACAAGTAATCGGATACACCAAGGGTAGATCGGCTGTACTGATTGGTTGACCCACGTCTAAAAATCTAAAGAAATTCTCCCTGAGTCTAGAGTTTTATCCTCTCTTCAAACATTTAAGCATGGGTGGATAGGTGAAAGAAGTACCGCCATTAAAATTAGCTAAGCTTAAGCTTAATGGTGAAAAAAGTACCGCCTTCCCCACCTGGAAACAAACAAAAAAAAATAGAAGAGGAAGAGTGGGGTAAAACTCTGGCCTCCGGGGGAAACGAGCAATTGATGACTGGTTTGATGTGATTAGTACCTCTTCTCTATTCCTCCCAGAGGTCACTGGCTTGATTTCCTTCCAAAGCACACACGACACCACTGATGAAAGACTAGACTGACTCCTGTGTGGTTGGATTCTCTCATATATGTTTCTCTTTTCCTGTTAGGCACCACGGGAGTGACTTGTTCCAGTTTTGCTAACCAGAGATTCTATAGTTCTCAAATGCACGAAGACATTTGTCCCAGATAGTCACCATTTGTTATGCCCTGCGTCCCCATCCCTACATTTTATGTGAAAAATGTTGGGTGCCCCCTTTTTTTTTGTTGTTTTTTCTTGCGGCCTTGCCTTGTCTTTCTTTCCCTTTTTGTCTTCTTTCTCCGGGGTTTTCTTCCCCGGCGTTGTGTCTTGTTTGTTTTCTTTCCGTCTCTGGGACACTCATCCTGGAGGTTGCCTTTTGTTGGAAACTCGATTCCGGACTCTGGGATTATTCATCATGATGTTCTTAAGGGATATTATCACGAGGAATCCTCGAGCCCGGAGTCCGGAGGCGGGCTTGTCCAGAGATCGCCGGAAGGAGGAGGATTACCTTTTTACTACGGGTATAAATAGAAATTATCTATCACTTTCACTTTTACCATGATTAAAACCTTTGAGCACTTAGAGAGAATTAGAAAGCAATTAATAGAGCATTTGCAGAAAGTTTATGGTAATCAACGCCCAACGATTCTCAGTCATCCTTAGGCAAGTGCAAGTGCTTCGTGGTGGTGCTTCTGACCAATTGACAACTCGAGCTATTGCAGAACTCACATGGTAAATCCTTCCTTTCCTCCGCCTTCTGCGTTCGCAAGTTGGTGTTTCTGCTTTTCTGCCTGTCTTTCTTCCACTCTCTGGTTTCCTTCTATTTTGCTTCGTTTCATTTTGTGTCTGTTTGTTTTATTTCCTGGTTTTGGTTGGTTCGTTCTGTTTTGGCTTTTTCTGCCCATTGGTGGGTCAGCTCTGCCAGAGAGTTGTCCACCCTCTGTGCAGGAGTTGTTTCTGTAAATAGTGTATATAAGTGTAAATAGTTGTATATATCTGTTTCTACCTTGTCTGGTTTTCCCACGGGCGTCGTCCTGTGTTGTATATTCATGTATATATATATAGTTGTAATATAGTCCCTGTATATCTCCTTATTTTTGTGTATATCCCTCAGCTTCATGTATATCCTTCCAGGTGGCTTGACAAGCTGGTCGGGTCACCTCTATTTCTAGTTTTCTGCCTCCAAACTCGCTTTGGGGCAGAAAACCACCTGTTTGAAACTCGGCTCTCGGCTGGTTTCAAACAGGCTATTTTATCTCTCCTCCATGAAGTCTATCAGAACCTCATTTATGTCCCATGTGTGCAATCAATCCCAGCCAAGTGGCTTTCCCTTTTCATGCATTCAGACAGTTGGCTCCGTCGTCATCGCCATAACTTGCATTTAATACCTATGGACGTGGCGCCCATGTTGGCTGATTGACTTTCCTTTTTACACATCCTCACTAATGGTTATTTCTCTGGGCCTTGGGTCTCTTACCACCATCCATCCTGTGTCTTTTCCAAAGTGTGATAAAATCCCCAGACCTGGATGTTTAATAAAATCTTCTGTTTATTGTGTTTTGCTTTTCGGGTATCTTTGTATAATACTAACTTTTCAGGAAGGCAAACACCACGGTGGTAAAATTCCCTGGACCCTGAAATGATTACTTTGATAAACATGTTTTGACGGTCGCTTTGTCTCGCAGGTTCCCGGAGTTATCTTCTAAACATGTCTGAAGCGTCCACATCATCTCCTCCCGGAATCCCAGAATTACCAACCGCAACAGAAACCAGGGCAGCAACAAAGTCAAAAATAGAGAAAGCCCTGGAAAAGCTTTCCCTCACCATGAAGTTTGCATAGGATAATGGCATCGTGGGCTCAAAGATTGAGTCTAAGGTAAAACTAATGACCGACGCCAATGTCAGAACTTGGGCAGAAATGCAGGCCCTGGTGAAGGTAATGCACATCCAGCGACAGGCTGGAGACCAGCTCACAATAAATGTCGGGGGTTCTGGAATCCTCCAGGCAGCTTGCTTCCCATGCTCTGTGCAATTTCTGGAGCTTATCTTAACTCTAGCTGCCAACTACAACTCCTCTGTCTAGGCCGTTATGCTCGCAGCTACAAAACCCACAGGATACCCCACTCCACTGGTGTCCCTCAACCCAGTCACATTCCAGACAGGCATGGGTATCCCGCAATTTGATAGAGGCACGGTGGTTACAAGGACTGACACCTTGAAATAGTTTACACAACTGGAGGATGCCGCCCGGGTATATATGAAAACCCATTGGCTCAAGGCCCTGAAGAGGGACCGAAAGAGAATGAAGATAGCAATTCCCCGCTCTGAATTCAAGGAGAGCATCGAAATGGGGATAATAGCATTAGCCCGGGTATTTGGGTAACCCTCTGCCCAGGATTTTTCCAAATGGATGTACTATTTCCTCCTCGGCATATCCACCAAGGTACAATTCTTTGACTAGGCGACAATAATCTCCAATCATGTCGACTCCCAGTTTCGGCAAAAGAACAAAAAGAAGAAGAGGAGCAGCTTGAAGAAGAAATCCCGAGGAAGCCTACCAGGGTCCAGACCCAATGATAAATGTACAGGACAAGGCCGAGGAGATGGAGGTTGAAAAGAATGTTTCTACAGAAGAAGTTGAGGCCGGGGGAGGAACGAATGGGATCCATGTTGAAATGGAGCAACAGGCACAGGACACCGGGAGAGAATCAGAAGAACAAGTTTTGGCAGGAAGGCCACCTCTCCCACCTCAGTGGCTGGTAGAAAGCAGAAAGAGAAAAGCCCAGTCCACTCCGGTGATTCCCCTCTCCCTGGCCGAGATGATGGCTCAAGTACAAGCCCCACCAAAAGTAAAGAAATCCCAGACCATTCATACTCTTCAAACTGGGCCGGGCGGAGAAATGGTTTCCATTGTGGCAACACCTCGCCTAGACGCTGATGAAGAAACCACGGACCCCGTAGATTACAATGTTGCAGAGGTATCCCTAGGCAAGAGGGGAAAGCAGGGTGAGGTAGACCTGCTAAAGGAGGCAGCAAGGGCAGTAGAGGTCTGGTATGAGAAAGAAGCCCAAAGGCTCAAGGTAGAAAAGGAAAAGAATGCGAACCTTGTGGGGTTACTTTCTGAGCTGGCTCAACCAATCATTGCCACTCCTCCGGAGGCCTCCACCTCAAAAGAATTACCGCAAAGTGACATAGACTCCCTTTGAATGATGAAAAAGAAATCCCAGGCAGTGGATGAATGGGTCGCACTACAGATAGGAAACACCCAGCGTTTCTTGGTGTCCACTCTCCTAGATTTATACACATCCCAGCAAGTTATTCATCAGGCGAAGGCACTTATTGAGCAGTCGGAGAGTGACGCTGAAAATTACCAAGCGTGGAAGGTGGAGCTCAAAGAGCTCCTCACCTTGGGAGAAGATATAATTTCTGAATCCAGAATTCTGGGTGAGGAATCATTTGATTTTGTAAGAACTCAACACTCCAGACTTGACCTCACATTGGAGGTAACCAAGCAACTGATGGAGTCCTTGCGAGAAAAGGTAAATACTGTAAAATATTCTTCTAATTTATATAAGTCTTTTATAATAAAGGCTTCCGAGGCTGATCCCCTTAGTACAGATACATATACCCCTGAAGATTTGGTTTTGGGGAGTTTTGATGAAATAATGAAATCCCGGTATCAATCGCCGAAGGGGATAGATGTGGCCCGAATGGTGAAACTAACCAGCATGATACTTAAGGGTCATGACACCACGAGGATGGTGGATGAATTCAAAGAAAATGTTTCAGACCTGGGGGAACAAGTTGAAGTAGACAGGCACAGAAGTGCCAGCCTAAAAGATATAGATGAAGATGGCATTTCCTGCCTCCTCCAGGCTTTCAATGATAATAAGCAGCCTTGAGCTTTCTCCAGAGGCCAGGGAAAAACTCACATTGGGTATTCTTTATTCTTTTTGGGATGAAAGTCCCTGAATCCCGGAGTCCTAGATCCAAAATTTTGTATTTTTTAAAGTGATCCATGTTCCGGTCCCCGAGGCCGACCGGTCACTTTCAGAAGCGATTAATAAATACTGTCAGAAGGTGGTTGGACACATCAATGAGGCATTGACTCAGCAGTTGTTTTCTGATAGGGTGGTCTTCTCGAGGCACCGCTCAGAGGTACACTTGGTGCATTGGAGACAGGGCGCTGCATTTCCCATTTATGAGGCATGTAGCCTTGGTCCCTGAGGGACCTATTTCTTTCTTTCTCCTTTCCAACTCTCGAGACCGATTCTTCCGATGTATATTCTTATCTTATTCTTCTGACATGACAGACCTATTCTGTCTCCAGGTCTTTTGTAGGGTGGCACAGGTAGTACCGGCCCCCAGATATTGTATTTTATTGGAACATGATGTAAATAGGGTTAGGGTTAGAAGAGTTGTATAAATAGGAAGATTGGCCCATTTCTAAGGGTCGGTGAAATTGATGATTTTGTTGTCCATAGAAATAGAAAAGAAATTTCTGATTTTAGTTGCAGAGCTCAATGCTTCATGGTTCTATTTTCAATAGTTAGATGCTCCCCTGGAGCCACCATTGTATCACGCACTAGTGCTTGCTGGACTGAGTATTAATGAAGAAGGAAGAATTCTTGGCAATGGTGTTGTTGGCATCCCTACTTCTGAGTTAATGGTATTTCATGTTTTAACGTTCTTTATGTCTTTTAGTCTGGTATGTTAAAGTAGATTAACGAACTCTTTACTCTCACTACTAATAAAATGCTAGCTGATGGTTATGTGTTTCTTTGGTATTTAGTATAGTTTACCAGAGTATTATTGATGTTCTGGACATTTCAACATGACTGTAGTTAGATGAAGCATTTCTAACCCTGCAGGATCTTTTCACTTTATTTGCTAAGTATAGAGTGCTTGGGGAAAACCTTACCTTGATCGAATCTCCGGAGAAAATGAGTTGAAGAAACCAGCTATCCCCCTTGGAAATAGTCACCTCTCCCAACCAAGCCCCGCACTGTCGTGACCCAACACCCAGGTGCTTGAAGGCCCAGAGGATTTATTTCTGCCCGACAACCTTTGCAGGCGGAGTTGGCCAGTTTCCCCGGAACCCGGTGACAACTTATGACTGTTGGCGGACCCGGTCAGCAAAACCCCGTCAACAGTATCCAATACACTGTGAGCTCCTGTGACTATAGTAGGGGTTAATTGGAGATCTTCCACATCTCTGATCACTTCCTTGGGAATCTACTCCATGTCTTGTTGTGGTCCTTTGTAATGGACTAAGTCTACAATATTAAAAATAGGTGATATTCCATTGTCTTTCGGGAGCTCAACTCTGAATGCATTATCACCATACTTAGCTTAGATAGGATAGGGACCTATCCTTCTCATCTGCAACTTGTGAGGGACTCCCTTTTGAAGTCTTGATTTGTTAATATGCACCATGACCATGTCACCCACATTGAATTGAACTATTCTTCTACTCTCATCAACCTTGGTTTTATGTTTCAAGGTGTTCTCTGTCAAAGTATTTTTTATTGTATCATGTATCTCCTTCATTGCATAAGAAAAATCAGCTACATATCAACTTTCCTTTACTCCATCCTTAAAGTCTCTCAACTCATAGACTCCTCTAGGATGTAATCCATATACTATCTCAAAGGGGCTCTTCCCTGTTGACCGGTTGATGGTGTCATTGTAAGCATACTCAGCATGTCCAATCAATTGATCCCATTACTGTCCATATTCCTTGGTTAAGCACCTTAGTAGATTTCCAAGGCTCCTATTCACCACTTCGGTCTTACCATTAGTTTGGGGATGGTATATAGACCCAAAGGATAAATTAGTGCCTAACCTTTGCCAAAGAGTCTTCCAAAAATGACTCATAAATTTAGTGTCTCTATCTAACACTATGCTCATAGGCACCCATGGATTCTTACTATCTCTTTGAAGAAGAGAGAGGCTATTTGGCTGGCATCATTAGTGGTCTTGCATGGCACAAAGTGAGCCATCTTTCTGAATTTGTCCACAACTACATATACACTATCCATGCCTTGTCTTGTCTTGGGTAACCCAACTACAAAATCCATGCTCAAGCATTCCCAAGGCCTATTTGGAATAGGTAGTGGCTGATAAAGGCCTACATTTGAAGAAGTACCTTCTGCTCTTTGACATACAATAAAACTTTCCACATACCTCCTAACATAAAGATTCATCCTTGGCCAATAATAGAACCTTTGAACAAGTTCTTGGGTCTTAGTGATCCCAAAGTGACCACTCAATGCACCATTGTGTTTTTCTTGGATTAAGTTCTCCCTAATAGACCCTCTAGGGACACACAACTAATTTCCCTTAAACAAAAGGTTTCTTTGCAAAGTGTATTCAACATACTTTCTATGAAAATGATTCTTGAATTCAACACATACCTTATAAATGTCTGCAAATTCTTCATCATCAGCATATAGATCCTTGAAATGATCTATTCCCATACTCTTCAACTGAATTTCCTGAACTGTGAGAGCTCTTCTAGACAATAAATCTGCCACTTTATTGAGGACTCATTTCTTGTGTTTGATATTAAAGGTATAAGCTTGTAGGTAGTCAACCCATTTCATGTGCTTGTGACTAAACTTTTCTTGTGAATTCAAGAAACTTAAAGCTTGATTATCCGAGTAGACTATGAACTCCTTGGAGACTAAATAGTGTCTCCATTTCCTTAAAGCTTGAACTAATGCATACATTTAAAGGTCATAGGAAGAGTACTTCCTCTTGGCTTCACTCAAATTTTCTAAATGAAATGCCACTGGTCTTCCCTCTTGGCTTAGGATAGCTCCAATAGCCACATTTCTTGCATCACACTCAATGGTGAAAAGCTTCTCAAATCTTGGAAAGACTAAGATAGGTTGGTTAGCAATATTTTCTTTCAATAACTCAAATCTCTTAGTGGCTTGTTAATTCCATATGAACTTAGTCTTCATTCCTCCTTTGATTGTGTCCAACATAGGAGCACAAATAGCACTAAACTACCTTATAAACTTCCTATAATACTGAGCAAGGCCATGAAAACTTCTTACCTTTGTTTCTATCCTTCGAGTAGGCCAATTCATGATGGCTTCCACTTTACTTTTGTCCATTTTCAGATTTCCATGAGAGAGAACAAACCCAAGGTACCCTAGCTCTATTTTGATGAACTCACATTTCTCCTAGTTGATCATCAACTTCTCTTCATGCAACTTCTTGAAGACAGTCTCAAGGTGTTGAAGATGCTCCTCTCTTGTCCTACTATAAATCAGTATATCATCAAGATATACTACTACAAATTTTCCAGTGTAGTCTTTGAGGACTTCATTCATGAGCCTCATGAATTTAGAGGGGGAATTAGATAGTCCAAATGCCATGACAATCCATTCATACAAAACTTAATTGGTTTTGAAGGTCATCTTCCATTCATCTCCCTCATGTATCCTAATTTGGTGATACCCACTCTTCAAGTATATCTTTCTATAGTACTTGCCTTCACCTAGACAATCCATTAGGTCCTTAATCCTAGGTATGGGGAACCTATACCTAATGGTTATCCTATTTATGGCTCTTGAATCAGTACAAAGCCTCCATGTTCCTCCTTTATTTGGTGCTAGGATAGTAGGTACTACACAAGGGCTAATGCTTTTCTTAATAAGGCCTTGGTTAAGGAGTTCTTCTATTTTCCTAGCAATCTCCTTATTTTGTTGAGGGGTCATCTTGTAAGCTGCCTTATTAGGTAGGGTAGCTCTGGGTATGAAGTCTATCCTATGACATATGACTCTTTTAGGGGCTATTTTTGATGGTTTTCCATCACTTACTATGCCTTCATAAGTCTGCAACATGCTTTATATCTCCTTAGGTACCTCTGATTTCTTGTCTCCTTTTTCTTCATTCTTTTGTCTTGGCCTTAGTACCAATACATAGCCAACTCCTTCTCCTTCTTCCATGGCTTCTATGAATTCTTTTTCACCCACCATAAGCACAGTAGGACCTGTTGTCTTCACATATGCATCCTCTAACAATGATTGGATTTTGAAAGTTACTTTGTCCTTCTTGAGTGTATAGGAGTTCTTCACTCCATCATGGATAGCTTGGCGGTCAAATTACCATGGTTTTCCTAGGAGCAAGTGACATGCATCCATGGGCAGCACATCACATAGAACCTTGTCCTTATATCTCCCTATAGAGAACTCCACCCAAGCTTTCTCATTGACTAAGACATGCTATCCCTTATTGAGCCATGTGACCTTGTAAGGATGGGTGTTGGGTATCCTTGTCATGCCTAACTTGCTGACTACTTCTTCTGATATAATGTTGTCAGTAGACCCTTTGTCCACAATGACTCTACATACTTTTCCCGTCATCTTACATTTGATTCTAAATAGGGACCTTCTTTGGCTTGACTCTTCTTTAACTGGCTCCTTGATGAATGTTCTCCTCATCATGAGGTTCTCACCTTCTTCTAATTTTAATGGTACCTCAGAGTGTGTCTCTGTTGCATTTGTCTCTTCATGAACTAAATTAGTTCACTTGTTACCTCCTTGATAAGTGCTACCCTTCTCTGGACACCTATAGGTAGGGTGTCCCATTTGGTTGCAATGATAACATTTCATATTGGAAAAGTAATTGCCTCTTCCTTGTCCACCACTTCTTCCTCTGAAATTTGAGTTCCTTCCTCTACCACCTCTACAAGAACTTCCCTCTTGCTGATCAGTGTACTTGACTTCTCCTTGTGTCCTTGATTATAAACTTTTTCCACCATAGCCACCTCTTGATCCTCTACTATCCCTTCCTCTACCTCTTCCTTTGGAGGTTTGCTCTTGTTTTCTTTTGCCTTTCTCCTCTATCTTCAAGGCCATTTGATAACATTGGCGAATGGTTTTTAAGTTCACAACACTCATGTCTTCTCTAATAGACCACTTGAGTCCATTCAAGTACCTAGCTAGCTTGATGCTTTCATCCTCCACCACTTGTGATCTTAAGCACAAGTTTTGGAAATCTTTAGTGTATGCTTGGACATCCAAATCTTTCTTCCTAAGGTTATTCCTTCTTCTATGCAGATGAACCTCTTAATCATAAAGCAATTAATTCTTCTTGAACTTAGTCACCATGCCCTTCAATGTGACTATAGGACTCCTTCCTTCTTTCTCCCTTTCAGTTTGAACAAACTTCCACTATGTGAGGGCTGATCCTGTCAATCTTGACTTGGCCACATTCACTTTTTGGGCCTCTGTGATACCATCAAATTCGAAATGGTTCTTTATACTACCAATCCAATCCACAACTAAATCTAGATCCATTTGTCCACTAAAAAGTGGTACACCCTCCAAAGCTTTGCCACTTAAAGCCTTTAGAACCTTCAAGAATTGTTCTTGGTCACTGACAGGGTTAGGGGTTGGAGCTTCATCTTCTAAATCCACTCCCTTCTCCCTTTCTTCTTCTTCTTCTTACTCTTTCTGATCTATCTTATCTTTCACCTTATCAACTTTGTCTTGGACTTCTCCCAATAGTTGCTCCATTTGAGACAACCTTTCTCTTAACAACTTGTTTTCTTCTTCTTGCTCATCCACCTTTATGGCTAAATCAGCATTAGACACCATGGTTTTGTATTATATTGATCCCAATTGTGTATTCTCTCCAACTGATTCAGTAGGTTGAAACACCACCACAAGCCTGATCTTTAATCAAGCTCTGATACCAATATGGTGTGAGTGATCCAAGGCTTGCTAGCACTTGATCCAAGAGACCTTAGCTTGTCTCTTCTAGGAACCTAACATCCTCTAGGCCTTGATTGGCATAGATGATTAACTAAGTCCAATTCCAACTCTTCTCTAAGAGTTTTAAACCTTGTGCTTCACCTTGAAAGACTAACACCTTTTATTTAGTTCAATTCTTCACTTCTCCTACTACACTTAGAAGGATCTAAGTGCCAACTCCACTCTAGCATTCATGATTCATTGAAAGGTTGCTAAGCATGTTATAATCCATGCATATGTTCCAATTTTACTCCATTTTGATAGATCTTATGGCTCTTACTAGTCGAGTTCAAACTTTTTTCTCCAAGAGACCTAATTGGGTTTATTTCCTTGTAGCCTTTTATAGTGACCTTTTCCTATTTCTTTCAAAACTTTCCCAAAGAAGTTGAAAATCCAATCCCACATTTAGACATCCTTTATCATTTTACAAATTATTTTTTAGGTTTTATTCTCATAGACCCTTCGTACATAGGGTTCCTACAATCTAGGTCCAATAGTGCTAATAGGCCTAATTTCTAGGACTGTCAGCAACATAGTTAAAAACTTGCTCAAAAATGGGTCTCATGGATTGGTATAAAATATACCATCAAATTATGTCAATATAGGACCATACCCTATCTAGATATGTACTTTTCACATATAGTAGTTCTCTACCCTGCAAGAAATCTTCAATTCTTCAGCACTAAACCTCTAACGAGGCACTGTCTGCTCGCCTAGGGCTTAGTAGGAAAAATATCTCTCCATATTCCTAAGACTCCTAATCCTAAAAATATATACACTACTAACTCCCCTAACATATCCATCCATCCTTAGGTGTTTCCCAAGGCTATATTTCATGGGGGAGCCATGAATCGACTGACTGGTCAGGACAGGACTAGTGAGCACACTAAACACAAAACAATTAACTTACTGAATGAAAGATGCTTATAGCTATCCTATGAACACAAAACTATCATTATTTCTAAGCTTTCAATCCATTAGATGGCACTGTGACAATGAAATGCTCAGATTTTCTAAATACAGAGTTGTAGAGCTACTATTCAATATTTCAAACTTGTTACAATGCATCACTAACTTTGAGATTCAAGTCTTGGGTAACATTAGATTCCCTCTCCATGATTCTAGGGACTATTATTTGATATCCAACTTCCTATTCATAAGGGGATCCAAAGATAACCGGGTTGCATGCAACATTTGCAGTAATTGCAAATGTTGTCATAGCAACTTTTTAGCAACTTTTGGCATCTTTGCTATTATGCCTCCTCCCTAAGTTTTAGGACCTCTAACCTCTTCATTTTGAGGATCCAAGATCATTCATGACCTTATGGCATCTCTATTACATCATGAATGTGTTTAAGACACATTGAAGACTCTAACTCAAACTCCTAACACTAAGAATTTTAAAACTACTAACAATTGCTAATTTGGTGACCTTAGTCCTAATGACTAACTCACCTAGCCCACATTGCAATGACCTTCTAAGGTCCAAAGTAAAAGAAAATATCTTGACTTGGCCAATTTCAAGTACAAGCCAAAATATCCTAACTATGAAGGTTAGTCCAGGTGTGCTCCTACACCAGGAAGGGAACAAGAAGGGAAAGAAAGTGATGGTTGTCAAGACAACTAAGAAGAGGAGTTCACAACATAAATATACTCCTACTTCCGCATCTAGACCAAGAACCATAAAATTAAAAATTACAATATCAGCTGAGCCACTAAAGAAAAAATTAGTAAAGAATAATAACTGGGAGAGCTCAGGGAAAAAGAAACAAGTTCAAACTTAAGTTGATCAAAGCCACCCTAAGAGGAAGCCGAGAAGGAAATACATTTTGGAAAAAGATGAAGCAGATGAAGAATTTATAGAAATAAAGGACATCAAAAAATTCAAAGTTGCGACACTCAAACATCCTACTAATGTTAGTTAGATTTGTCACAACATCAGGAATTCAACACGTTTGTTTGGATTCAAGTTTATTAAGTTTGAGAAGTTAAGTAAAATTGATAAGGAAAAGATAGAAGATGAAATGATAGATATGTTAGTATCATACAAGATGACACCATTAGAGATTGGGAATCTAGTCCCTAATGAAATAGCAATTAAGATTTATAAGAGATGGCAGCATACCATTATGAATAAAGGAAAATTTGAGAAGGATCATTAGCTCAAATTATGCTTGAGTTGAGAAAGAAGAAGAGAGCTAAATTCATGGAGAAATATAGGAATAGATTCATTCCTAAATTGAGAGCATATTCTATACTGAAGATTGATGTTGAAGGTGTTGTAAAGAATAGCAAAAGGGTATGGAAGATTATGTTTATATTGACAATGGACAAGAAAAAAGATGAAGGCACATCAAAACAAGTTAAGCTTGACAATAAGGAAGATATTGATGAGACTGCCAATGTTGAGGATGAGATGAATGATAATGTTGAGGATGAGATGAAGGATAAAGTTGAGGATGAACAGACTATAGAGTTAGCCACTAATGAGGGTACACAAGGTTTGAATGCTGAGAAAGGTAATGAAACATTCATAATTCCTGATTCACCAACCGAGGAAAACCTTGAAGCCAATGAATAAGGAGATAAAAGAAAAGAATATAAGGAAGATAACTCTGCATCAGATATCTCTAAATCACATGAGGGAGACACAGAAGAGACTAAGACTCCTGAAGCCAAGGAGAAATAGGAACCTAAGTAGCAAGAAGTTATTCAAGAATTAGTACGATTACCTAATGTAACACCTCTTGTACACATAGAAATCAAGAGTGTTGATACACCTCAACATAAGGTAATTATTAATCAAAAGGAGTTATTTTCAATAAGTGGTGATACCAGTATCTTGAAAGCCAAACAAAGATTGAGTAGCAGCTCACTAGAGACCAAGAAGAAGAAGTTACATAAGAAGAAAAAAGACAAGTCTCTGAGCACTGAAATAACACTTGATAAAGTTATAGTAATTCCAAAATGGGATACTGATAACTTATCTTATGAGAAAATTCTAACCTTTTAGGATATATTGAACATGAAGAGAAAGAAAGAGCAATTGAAAAGGGAACATGAACAGAAGAAGCTAATACATGAGATTAAAGATATCTTTTTTGATGCATTTGAGTTTCAAGATCTAAATGAGAAAGAACCTATATTAGATCAATTAGTTCATATTGTTCAAAAGGTGACAAATGATGATATTGATGCAAATGAGAAGCTCATGAAATGTCGGCGAGAAATTTTGACACCAAAGTACTTGAGAAAGTTGTAGCAAAGCTTACTGAGAAGCACATTGCACTTTTTGATCTGGTCAGAAACCTAGAATGAGTTGTAGAAAATGTTCCTACTCTGTACAAATACAATTGTGATATAGAATTATTTACAAAGGAGAATCAACAACTTATTGAGAAACTACAATCAGATTTCAAGTCAACAAGACATTCACTGAGCATGGATACAAGTTTCAACTCTATTCATTTTAACAAGTTGACACATGCCCAAGGGAGATGAGCCGAGCTCATTGCTAATGATGGTAGATTAAGGGATAAATTAATTTCCATTTATACTATGTTAATACCTCATTTGGAGGTCATGCAAAAGGAGGTGAAAGAAGAAAATGAATTAGCATAGAAAGATCCACCTCTGAATATTACAGGGAGTTTGATTAATCTAACTGCCGAGCTAGAAATGAAGTTACAGGTTTTGGAATCTGTCAGAACTAGTTGGGATAGTGCATTGGCGATGATCCTACAAATTAATAAACCATTCTTGGACAAGTATGGTATGATCCCTACAATCCCAGTAGACAAGAGTGATAAAAACAAGTGGGAAATGCAATGAATATCATCAAAGGGGAAATAAGGGGAAAATAAGTTATAAGGTATATTATTTTTTTAGAATTATGTACATATATTTTATATGTACTGAAGTCTTTATGAAGACTGAGTAAGAATCCTAGGGGGATTTCCAAGTCTACTTGAGTACTATTTTTTTGTAAAGGACATAAGAGTCATGATAAAGTCTTTTTTCCACTAATGTCAAATTGGGAGATTGTTGATCTCCAAGTTTTGATGTCTATTGGTGTCAAACACTTAGTCATAATCAAGTAAGGTTGGTCGGTTATCACTGCAACCAAGCCATACCACTAAGGCAAAGACCGAGCAGTAGTTACTACCGAGCAAGTCAGCGATCACCGAGTACTCAATAATTATTGAGAAGAATGATTGTCAAGTTGCATAGAAGAGTTAGTATCGAGTGAGAGCATATGGATATGCCAAGAGAGATAGTATTGAATGAGCACTGAGTTTACATATGCCGAGTAAGGCAATTTTTGTATATGTGTTTATAATGGCTCAAACACTTAGGTAAACTATTTTGGCCAACTTCTATGAATCATTTAATAATCATTCACAAATATTTAATGCATTAATACACATTATTTTTTTGATCATAGATCCCTATGCATGTCATGCAACCAATCAAAATTAGGGATGCCTAAGTGGAAAAATGTGATGAATCTAGATTTTCAATCTTGATTTGGATGTTATGATTAGTGATCTATAAATAGTATGATTCAAACCCTAATATATGTATGTGTGTGTATACAGATGTGAAGAGAAGATATTGGGTGTGTATGCATGCTTTCATATCTGAAGCATTGACCAGACTGACTGACTGAGCAGAGAAGTGAAGATAATAACATAGATATATCAGATTAATAGATCAGTCAAGAGTTGGAAAGAGGAGAGCTATTATTAGCATTTGTAGTGCAGACCAAAGGATCAGGTACTGATACATTCTAGCAAGTGAATCAGGGTAAATCTCTTAACCAAGTGGTCCTAACAAGCCTTTGTAAATATCTTAATAGAGTTCTTACTTTTTTTTCCCATTTACAGTTATTGCTTTCCCATATTAGACTTCCATCAATTAAGATCATAAGGGTATGAAAAGCCTCACTTATGGGAACTCACCATCAAAAAATGTAGTTTCTTAAATAGATTTGGGAAGAAAGAAACCTAGATATATAAATTCTTCTAAATAATCACGCTTATCCATAAATAAAACTAAGAGAGTAAGGATATCAAAAAATAGTATTGAAGACTAAGTTAAATTTAGATTACATCGTTGAACTAAACAAAGTCTGTTGAGGTTTTTCCCTATGAAATCTAACAAGGTTGACATTCAAGAAATATGCTTAAAACTCAATTGAGGTATATAAGTAAAGGTTGGTCATAGATACCACTGTAGATTACAAAAAACATAACCAGAATAGTGCACTTTACCCTACCCATTTCTTCAACATTTCTTCTCTACACTCGTTCATGATGATCATTCCATCCCTCATGTCGACTATTCCTTTTTTTCTTCTCCCTCACTAGCTTACCAACAATCCCACAAACGTCATCATTCCTAATCTTCACAATAGACTTCCTCAGAAGGGTCTTCATCATCTCGGGCCAATTCATCTCCAACTATTCCTTGCCTTTCTTCACATTTTCTAGATACACCAAAATATTATCCCATCCAACCCATACGTCTGAAAGCTATTTGTCCTTGGTTTTATACAAACTCAAATTTATGAAGAGCTGATATTTATGACTCAATCTCTCCACCATGCACCACAGCTCCTCACTAGTTGCAAACCCAACCCCTGATTCATCTCTTCCCATCAAATTAATTAAACCCCTGCATGACTCTCTCTACACATAAACATATAACTTTCGAAACCTCTTCTCTACTTCCCAATTAAAGTTCCTATGCACAAAATAGGGAAAAAATTTCTAAAACTCTCCTCGGTTTGATATCTATTTTTAGAAACTTCTTCCCAAGGATCTTCCTTATACACCCCAAAAACCTTTCAGCATAAAATTTGAAAACTCCTCTCAGTCATTGAACAATAATCTCCCCTCTAAATCCTGTAATTTGGTTTGACAAGATAAGAGATAAGTTAGCTTTCATTCTCACCTCTCTTTGATTTCTATACTCAACAAGTCACTATCATATACAGTTTCACATAAATTAATACAAATGAGGTCCCTTTCCAGATTTCTTCGGACACCTGTGATGATGTTGAATCTCGTCTAGATAATGATGATTACAGTTGGCTCCACCATGACTATTTATTTAACTCACTCTTTAAAGATTTAGGCACCCACACTAAAAAGTTAAAACTAAGGGATGGATCCATATTCATGCACTAATATACTCCCAGTTTAGTTTATCCTCCTAATTTCTTTTTTTCCTTACAAAGAAAAAATCTAACCCACAAAGAAGAACATTTGTAACATAGTCAACTTTACTCTTGCACTCCTCCAAAATATTCAATGATATCAACCTTGTTCTAGTCTACTAATGATACTACAAAGTTTGAAATATTATCAACATCTTCATTTTCATCCCTTAAGATATGAGTAAATTTAAAAGCATCAAATTATTCTAACAACAATTTTATCCTCGCCATAAGGTAACAATGATCATTAACTATTTTGAGTAGAAGATGGAGAAATTGTGTTAGAGAACCAGGGAGGAAGTACGGCAGAGAACTAGATCAAGAGAGAAATGGGGACAACCAGGGTAGAAAGGATAGCAAGGAAATTTGTAGAGCTTTCACAGGGGTCCTCACCCAAATAGAAATCCTCCCTTTCAATACCACTCTCTAAAACCCCATTCACGGTATCAAAATCATCTAGGGCAAGATTTGCAATTTGCACACAATTTTTCAAAACTCTTTCGGAGTTCACCCATTATGCAGCCTACCAAGCCTCATGTTCATGATCTATAGAAAAAATGGTTTCAGTCATTTCCCTTTCTTCAGAATAAAAATTCAAAAATAGTCTCATATCTGGGCTTACGACCAAGCAAACAACTGACATTTCAATCTTCAGCGGGAAAGAGATTGTCCAGCCAACCAAACCCTTTTTTTGTAAATCCACATTTTCACATTGCTTCAAAACAAAAATCAAAGATGATTAAGGATCCCCTCTGAGGAAAATGGCTCCTCCAAATCACCATGGTATACCTTCCACCTTCCAAGGCTTTGTTAGTTAAGAGCAGGGAGAATCCTTACATCAAGCTACTATGAAATCCTTCGGGCTCCCAAGCCAACCAAGAAAAAACATTTCAGTAAATTTCAAATTGGAAAATGGGTGGGAAACTCTGACTAGAAGCAGCCATTTAGGCTAGAACATGAACTTCATCAAAGGAAGAGAAGGAGAGGTGCCCAACTATCAAAGTAGAAGCAACCGGTCTTTGACATTTGTTTGGGAACACCTCTTGGATCCCCAAGGAAATATGGAAAATTGCCTATCAAAAGTGCAAAAAACTACTCCTTAAACAAGGGCACAAAACCTAGACATGGGAAGATTAGAGAAATTCTCCCTTCTAAAAATCCCCTTAGAGCACCGTTCAATCCAAAATCTAGCAAATAGATTTGGCAGCCCAAACAAATGCAGGAGCCCAAAGATTGTGCAACAGTTACCAAGGACACCCCTCAAGATCATCACAAAGCACATTAAATGATTTATATCTCACTAATAGCACATATGCTCTAGGATCATGTAGGAAACTTGCAGAAAATAGCCCTGCTCAGTAAGTTCTCATCAAATACTTTGTCATTTTAGGAGATCAGGGACTGGGTTTTTAAAAACTGGGTAGGACTATCAGACATCTTCAAACTGGAGGTCGATCTGGGTTTTTTTTTAGCTATATTTAAGAATGTAGTCTTCAGGGATAGCATTCACAAAAAAAAAGGATGGTTTTGTCATGGCATAGGCCTATATACAATGATCAGGACCCCAAAATTTAAACCAGACCTCACGGCCTGCAATTTCTTTCCTTGTTGGATCGCCATTCCTTTGCTGCCTTTAGAGTACAAAGAACTAGAAATTATGGAAGCAATGTCCAATCAAATGGGCATATTCATAAGACATGATTTCATCCCCTTTGAAGTCCCACATAAAGACACCAAGGTATGTTTCCTTGTTGATCATTGAAAGCAACTACCAAAGAAAATTAAGATTAACTCAAAATTGGGCACTTGGGATCAGAAAATCATTTTACAGAGTGTTGATATTGTTCATAAAATGCAAAATAACCTTGGGAATCTCACATCACAATGCAACAGGGGAAATCATCCTAAAATTCAGGTTTGTGAAGACCAATGTTCAGAACCAGCAACTTGCAAAATATAGACATTAAAACAATAGACCCAGATAGAAACATCCATTCAGAACCTAGAAATGCCCTCTACAAATATCAATGCAATAGAAGCCAATACATATACATACCAAGAGTCAATATGTTTCTTTTTTGCATTATGATTTATTCTCATGTTTTAGGATAGAGTGAGGCAGGGAATGGCCATTGGCTGGGAACAAACTGATCTGAATATTGAGAATATAGATAACATTGTCCACAATTTAATGTACACACAATCCCCTATCAAAATGTTGGATATGCAGGAGGTATTCAATAATAGGGCTGTAATCACATTTAGAGCCAGGAATTATACAGATACCAAAATTACCAACTTGGCTTCTCAAATGATACATGAAGATGACTTTGATGAGGGAGCATTAGTTGAGGCATAACAAATAATAGCAGGAGATATACCAATGCATCAATCTCATTATCATAGAGATGTAGAATATAATAAGGAGCATTTGGCCATAATCAAAACCCAACATCCAGTAGCGAGAAAAGAGATATAGAACGATTTGCACAGTGAAGAGATTCCAGAAACCATTCAAAACCACCAAGGGGATTCAATTCTTATGCACAAACACAATGCATGTGAAGGATTCAGGACTCCAATTTATTCTAAGAACAAAGACCTAGACCAATCCCCATTGTAGGAATCAATCATGCAAATTGGAATCCTAGATCAGGTCCCTAACTCCCCTCATCACGAAAACTTGGACCCATAATATATAAGTGGTGTGGAAGAATGCACAATTTAGGATTATAAAGAAGCTCAGAGTATACAATTTTACATACCACTGGGTGGTTATGATCCAAATATCATTTTTTCACTTGACCAAACACCATGCCAAATAGGTCAGGCAACACCAACGCTAAGGAAGAGGGGAAGAAAACCTAAGACCTCTAAGACTAAAGAGGAAATAGCTGCAGGTATCCAGTCCACCTTAGATGGAAAATTTTCCATCTTAAAAATAATGACAACAAGATCGAAGGGACCTCCTTGTCAACAATGACGATAGCCTCATGGAATGTCAAAGGCTTAAACACCTCTGAGAAAAGATATAGAATCAAGAAAGAGTTGGATTTGATGAGGGATGACATCATATTAATGCAAGAAACTAAGTTGTCACAAGAAAGTTACGACAAAACTATTAAGAAGTGGACTAAATGGAATTCTATTCATATGCAGGGCAATGGATCTTTGGGTGGCATGGCTGTATTATGGGACCCCAAAAAAGTGCAAGGACAAATTATAAATCAAAATGATCACTTTCAAATTATGTTAGTTAAGATTTTTTATCTATCCTTCATTTTGATCAATGTTTATGGCCCCACGACAACCCTTGACAAGCAATGAGTATGGATGAATTTAACATGATGCATTCAAGCCCAAGTGAATCAATATATCATCATGGGAGGTGATTTTAATTCTAGTCATAAAGCCTCAGAAAAAACTAGACGGATCTGTTCTCCATTGAAAACTATTCAAGATTTTTCTCAATTTGTAGAGGATAATAATTTGCTAGACATAGAACCAAACAATGGATCATTCACATGGAAAAACAAAAGAGCTCACTTCTCATAAATTGCTGAAATATTGGATCATTTTTTAATATCTTAGGAGTGGAAACTATCAGCCTTTGCTTTCCAATCAGAAATCTTGGACATACCTGGATCAGATCATTTTCCAATTTCTCTTCATTCCCAAGCTCCTGCAATTAATCAGGGTATCAAGCATCAGTCGGCTTTTAAATTTGAGAAAATATGGCTCCGACACCTACATTTCTTACCTCTTATCCACCAATGGTGGATCACTGCACCTTGGTGTGCAGGCTCCAAAATGCATCAGTTTGCAGCCAAACTGAAACACATCAAGAAATATGTCAAAAAATGGAATGAGCTGACATTCAAAAACATTTTTAAAGAAAAAGAGAATGTCAAACAAAAATTAGAAGATATTCTTTATACAAAAATTAAACATGGTATGGACAAGGATAAATTTTAAAAGTAGAAACAACTTCAGCAAGATTGGGAAGAACTATGCAAAAGAGAAGAAGTTTATTGGTGTCAAAAATCCTGAGAATTATGGCTAAAAGGAGACAGAAACACACAGTACTTTCATGCATTAGCACAACAGAACAAAGCTGCAAAACATATATTTTCCATTTAAAAAGTAGAAAATGGTACAACAGTGACGGATGCAGAAGGTATACAGCAAGAAGGGGTCAACTTCTTTCAAAATTTACTCAATTCAGCAAACTTACCAATACTAGTAGATCAGAAAATACAAGAAATTCAGCAAGGAATTTGGGCATTTGTCACTGAAGCTGACAATGCAACATTAATGGCCCCTTTCACTTTGTCAAAAATGAAAAATTAGTATTCTCTCTACCCTCGGACAAGTCTCCAGGGCTGATGGATTCTCAGCTCTATTTTATCAAGTATACTGGGATTTCATCGGCTGATAAGTACTTGTTGTGATAGACGAGTCAAGGAAAAGAAGAGGCATGCTAAAATACTTTAACAATAATAACATTGCAATTATACCCAAGATCAAAGTTCCTAAAAATTTCTCAGATTTCAGACTGATCTCACTATGTGACACAATATACAAAATCATGATAAAGGCGATTAATTTGAGACTGCAACACCTGATACCAAAACTAGTTTCCCAAGAACAAGGTGGATTTGGGCCAGGAAGAGAGACTATGGAAGGTGCAATGGTTGCACATGAGATCTTGCATTCAATCAACACAAGAAAGTCAGAAAATTTTGTCATTAAGTTAGATATGATGAAAGCATCTGATAAAGTGAACTGGACTTTCCTTATTAAAGTACTAAAAAATCTTGGCTTTACGAATAGCTAGTGAAAATGGATTAAATCTTGCATATCAGTGGCATGGTTCTCAATATTAATAAATGGCATCCCGATGGGCTTCTTTCCCTCCACACAAGGGATTAGACAAGGAGACCCTTTATCCCTGGTCCTTTTCATATTAATGGCTGAAGCTTTTAGTAGACTCATAGATGCCAAACAAGCTCTTGGTCTTTGGATAGGCTCAAAAATAGGGGATTCAGATTTATCAATCACCCATTCTCTATTTTTGGATGACACTCTGCTATATAGAGCATCTAACATTAAAGAGGATAAACAAATCAAACAAGTCATGGATTTGTACACTGAAGCCTCAGGTCAAAAAATCAATTCACACAAATCCAAAATATACTTCTTCAATACCAATCAGATTATCTCAAATATAATTGCGAATGTGTTGGGGTTTACAATTTATTTCCTACCCTCCGTGTACCCTGGTTTCCCTTTTTTCATGGGCATAAACAAAAGCACACATTGGTCACCTATTATTGACAGAATCAAGTCTAGAATTGTGGCATGGAAAGCGAAATGGCTGTAATTAGCAGGGAAAATACTCCTTATCAAAATAGAGCTAGCTGCAATCTTGGATTATTACCTTTCAGTTCTAAAATCTCCTCCTTCAGTGATTTAGACAATCCAAAAGCTACTCCGACAATTTCTCTGGACAACAAATATTAATGGAGAAAAGAAAATTCCTCTTATTTCTTTGCAAGACATGGCACAGGTGCAATTTTTGGGAGTGGCAGGTATACATGACTTATCAAATCGAAACAAAGCCTTTGGGGGAAAACTTGTATGGAATATGTACTCAAAACCAGAGAAAAAGTGGTGTCAAATTATGCAGAAGAAGTACTTAGATAATACTTGTCCGGCCAGAATTTTCACCATTAGGGACCCCCCTAAAGGATCAGCCATTTGGGACTTCATGATGGCTTTGAGAGATATTGTTACCAAATATATAACTTGGGAGGTGAACACGGGGGATATAGAAATTTTGGAGGGATTCATGGAATGGTTCACCTCCTTTATTTCAACTAGGGCCACAGGATGATTTGGTGGTAAGTACTGAAGCACTTTGGTGACTATACCTAGTGGACTATGTCTCTACAATATGCCTAATTTCCAACAAAGTAATTTGGAAAGAACCAGATGAGCTTCCCATCCCACCACCGGATAGAGCTGGAATGAAAGAAATTATCCAAGGTAAAGATATTTTTCTATCAAAAAAAGGGGACAGACTATTGTGGGCTCCAGCTAAAGATGGGGCATTTAATATTAAAAATGGATACAAAATTATCCAACAGTAGCAAACAAACAAAGTTCTGCATCGATCATTCTCCTTCTGTTGGAACCAGGTAACACTGCCTAAGGCTGGTTGTTTCACCTGGATAGCTTTAAGGAAAAGGGCCCTCACTAGTGATGGGTTAAACAAACTCCACATATCTCAACCATTTAAATGCTTTCTATGTGATCTTGCATTTGAAGATGTGGATCACCTTTTCCTTAAGTGTCACTTTACGCAACAGTGCTGGTTATGCATTCTTGGAAAATTGAATTATCTTACACCCCTTCCCAATACACTTTGGGATCTCTTCCAGGCATGGCCAGACCTATATCCAAACTCTCTTTTTTCAACCTCATGGAAGTGTATTCCAGCTATAGTTGTTTTTTCTTTGTGGTGGGAAATAAATAAGAGAATGTTCTGGCAGAATTCTTCTCCAATAGAATCAGTTCAGACTTGTATGGAAAATTCCATATGTGAAGTAGCAAATGCAATCCATAGAAGGGTCAAATGCAACCTAGTACTAACAAGCTGGGAAAGCTCTATCATTCAGGAATGGAAAGGAATTCATGTTCCTATTGGCTAGGGACAACATGATAAGACTAGGCAAACACAATTTTGGGATTCCATCCACTAGATTCCCCCTTAGCCTAAAACTGATAAAATAAACTTCAACGGTGCATCAAGAGGCAATCTAGGATAGTTAGGGATTGGTGTTTGCATCAGAGATCACAATGGAGTGTACTGGCTATCAAAACCTCCCAACTTCCTATAATATCTAACAACATTGCCAAAGCACAAGCCTTACTCCAGGGCCTCATACTAGAAAAAAAAGGAATATTTGAAAACATCCATGTTGAAGGTGACTCAATTTTCATCATTAATGCGTGCATCAAATTGGAGATCCATAATTGGAAACTAAGGTACATCCTCCAACAAATCTAGATACTACTAGACTCATTTTCAAACCTATTCATTTCCCATACTCTGAGAGAAGGGAACACTGTTGCAGATTACCTCTCCAACTTGGGTTGTGATGGGCTTGAGCATGATGACATAAGCCCAAGGGATTTCATATGTGATAACCCCGATTTACATAGCCTCATTCTATATGACATAGATTCACAAAAGGACCATGACAATTCTCATCTTGATGCCAATTCTTGGAGTGAAATCTAAAGGAAAATGACGTTAGCAAAAACCTTTGCGATGATAAATGATGATGAAAGCTTCAATCCTTGTGTAGATTACTTCATACGTGATAACACATGGGTTTAGGGAAAGTTAGATCAGCTTAAATACAATACATGTGTGACTTCAAGTAAGGGATTATAGGCAATCATTAAATCACATGGCTAATCCAAAAATTAACATCTTCATATGCAAGGAATTCATATTGGCAGAGATTATTAGCTGCACATGTGTCCTCTGCCCACACGGAGCCTTAACAATGGCCTCAAACTAAGCGTTCAAATCCTGAGCACTTGAAGTTCATCAATTCAAAGTACAAGTGATCTACTTCTGGGTTGGGTGTAATATTTAACACAAATGGAAATAATGACATGGAAGGCATCATGTCTTGTCAATAATTCTTGTATAAAATAGGGAAAAACCACTTATGCAGTTACAAAAATAGAGTAGTAATCAGCTCCCACTGTAATACACAGAGCAACAACTGCCTTCAATATTTGAGATGGAGCCAGTTATTGGAGAGTTTCCAAGATGCAATTCATGTGGGATTCAACATGAAGAGTTGCTTCCATAGAACCATAGAATCTTTCTTCTCCTAGATGTATGAGAGAACCAACTCCCAGCTAGGATTGATGACTACCAGCTTGACGTTATGTTCATTTTCCACACGCCGGTTATTTGCAGAGCCATCCGTCAACAAATTGGCAAACACATACTTGGACCATGATCAAAACTGGTTATATTCCCATCGCAAGTTGTCTCAATATTTATTTCAAATGCAATGGATCTCCTCTAGTCTATGGATTTTCTATTTCTGATAGCAAATAAGGTAGTTCACCTAAAGTACATTAGTGATAATTGGCTATTGTTAGCAACCCACAAATACAATCTTTGGTCTGGTTCTTCCCTAGTAGGTGGATTGTTTTCCCATCACCACTTACTTGCCAAGCATGAATATATGCTCACATTTGATAGCATTAAGAAAACCCTAGAAAAAGGAGCTTATGTTATGTGAAGAACACTCTCCAGATTGTGTCTACGACTGTGGACAATGTATCAGAAGCTAATATAAAATGCATTGTCTTGCCATGCTTGACATCTTGGATTCTCCTAATGTATCCTTGCAGACCCTCAATTTGGTGATGATTCAAGCCCCAAACCCAAAAAATAATGTGCCCCCTAACTCTGTCCCAGATCTTAATTTGCCCCTTGCTTAGGGATCACAACCAAAGGCACCAAAGGCAGGATTTGTTGTAATGGGAACTTTGAAAAATCAGAATGTGAACGAGATTGATGGATGGGTCACTAAAATCCCCATTGCTCCTCCTGCAAGTTAGGATAGTGCGGGGTTCTCACATGTAGCTCGTTTGTTAGAGGAATCAGATGCTATGGAAGAATAGACCTGTACTGGTGGGTGTGGTTCAATTTTGTAAATTTTGACATGTATGTGAACTTTTGACATTTTGTAAATCTTTTTTTGGATTCTAGGCAAATATCTGTCAAAAATTTGAGAATCAAGTCTTATTGAGGATAGTTCTTCTCCCTATTGTAATAGCTTAGTGTTAGATACTTTGTTAATTTCTTTGTATCTAGTGATGATTATGGGGTTTCTTCGTGATTCTTTCCCAGTTGAGCCTTTGAATCAGTTAATATAATAAATATATATAGCGGCTAGTCCACTTTTGTTTTAAAAAAAAATAATTTTATCCTCCTAATGAATTTATTCAAGTGCCATGCCCACAATTCCTCTTTTACTATCTCATTCACAATAATATGTGAGTCCCCCTCAAAATGCAGTTTCTACACTCCAATATTCTTTTCCAACTTAATAGAAAAAATCCCAACCAAACTCTCTTCTTCATTATTTGTGCCAATATGAAGCCTTCTTTCTCTAATTAGATGTATGTCTCCTTTCTTG
This sequence comes from Thuja plicata, assembly GCA_018584345.1. Lineage (NCBI taxonomy): Eukaryota > Viridiplantae > Streptophyta > Pinopsida > Cupressales > Cupressaceae > Thuja > Thuja plicata. The sequence continues at coordinate 331,066 of MU223675.1, read as the reverse complement.
TCTCGGGAAACACAACCTACCCCAGATGGTCCCGTGTTCCCTTTGGAAGCTTCGTCAAAGTTATCTTTTGTCCACCACAAATCTGGTAGTCTCTAATCCACTTTAGTAGTACTAGAGGAAAGATGTTGAACCCTCAAAGTCCCATGAATGGGCTAGGGGTTGATTTTATTACTAAAATGTTTGATGCTGAGATTTTTGACATCTTAGATAAAAGGTTGTTTAAAAAAAGAGATTATTTAGCTGGTATCGTTGCTCTATAGCTGAGAAAAAGCATTAGAGTTGACTCATATTACACCCTTTCATTCTACTTGTACACACGCATTGGAGAATTGTTTTGTTGAGACAAGGTGCCAATACAAAATAAATCTTCCTTACAAAGATTTGATAACTAGAAATTTAAATTTCTTTGGAGAATAGATCAATCTATTACTACTCCCATTTTTAAATGAATTTCTAAAAAACATATTTGGAAAAAGACATGAAAATAAATAAAATAGTAATTTAATTTATATATTAATCTAATGAATTTACTTAATAATAGAAAATAAGAGATATTAGATAGATATTAGGATTTGAATTGTCTAACAAGCTTCACTTATAGGAAGTTATAGCCTTCTAAAAATATGAAATCTTAAAAAAATTTGGGAAGAAAGAAAACAAGGTCATAAATTTTTCTAGACAACCTTGCTTATCCATAATAAATCTAAGAGAGAAAGGAGATCAAAAAATAATACAATGGTTTAAGATAGTGTTAAAATTACATAACAATGTTGAATTGAAAATATATAATTGAGGCTTTTCCCTCTAAAATTTCACAAGCATGACATTACAGAAAAGAAAGTTCAAACTAGATCAGGATATATATGTGAAGGCTAATCAGAAATATGTTGTAATGGGATTCTAGTATAACATGACTACTTACTCTAGGTTCCTGCAAAATGATCAAAACATAGATGTAGAAGGAATGATCAATCTACAACAAAGTTTACATGATGGGGTAGTTCCAGGAATAACAACAAATAAATAAGAATTTTTGCATTGGAAAAAAAATTGGGTTTTGTAGGATGGAATGGAAAAAAGATAAATAAAGGTAGTGTAAACTATAGCTTGTATGATCAAGCTTCACTTCATCTCTCACAAAATTTTCTTTTTGACCAAATCATAGTAAAAAAGCACCTAGACAAAAATTGTAATGATTTTTCAATATTAGAAAAGATCCAACACACCTTAAGGCCCTAACAATGCCCAACTAGTGTAAGATATTCATGAACCCATTATTTTTCTCTATTACAAACTAAACTTTATTAATATTATCAATCAATTCTTTTGATATTCAACTAATGTTTAAGCTTAAGTAGATTCCACATGTCTCTATCTAGCCATATATTTATTAAATTATACAAAATACTTTTTATTAGAAGTCAAAGTGTCTCCTTGGTATGATGTCCTAAATATATGCTTCAAAGATGCTAAAATATATTCCAACTAGCAATCATGCAATATAAATATTTTTAAATATAGAACATGTCATAATGCAAACATTGATGTGGACATAGAAAGGGAAAATAGCATTCTATTGAATAGAATATTCAAGATCTATATATGACCTAGAATGCATGTGAATGTAAAGGATCACCATGACTTAAGAGTGTGTTCAATTTTTCATCTATCTATAATCATCGTTCAAAAGGGGAAAAAAGAAAAGTAAATATATTCTAAAAAGGAGTGATATTTATAGTTTTAAATAGCACAGTAGATGAAGGCAATCTCTTTTCAAAGGTATGTGATAATCCTAAAGCATAATATTTTGTCATTAGTATACAAAGGAAATAGTTTTTAAATAATTGGTAACATGATCACCGAGTGACAAAAAACCTATATCACCGAAAATGTTAAAGTGCAAGTAAACACCGAAACCAGTTTTCACCGAAAAACAATTTATAGTGAACACTGAGAGCACAGTTTATAGAGTAACCTGACAGAGAAGTACACAAACTAAATCAAAACTCAGTCTATAGAGAAACCCGAGAAGCAGAATGTCTACAAAGACATCATCAAGGAAAGACTACAGAGCAACCCAAGCACTAGCCTACCGAGAGACAAATTTAATTCCAAGAAATGTGGATTTGTGTTACACGTCAGATAAAACACTTGATTTTTATATTTATCTTTATGATTATTTTTAAAACCATTTCTTGAGGGACAAGTAAAGAATATGTAATTTTTTTAATCAGTCTAACTGATTGAAAACATGTAAACTAGGAGATCAAGGTCAAGTTGTAAACATTTGATCATAGAGTTTTTTTTGTAAAGTGTGAAACCTAAGTAGGTCAAATACATTGTATAAATAGATGTAGTAATCAATCAGAACATGATGACTATAGCCATAGCAAACATCTATGGATCAGACAAAGATTTTTATGCAGAAGGACAATAAAAGATGAAATAAATTATGGAGAACAAGATTCAAGGCTACTGAGCAGAAAAAAGGTATTAATCAATCACTATAGGTGATACATATAAATTGTGTACTTAAATGATCTATATTCAGCAATTCAGGATTGCATACTATCAAGTCAACAAGTATTTTTGACTACTCTCTAACAATTGTAGAAAATAGAAGAAATCCTTTAAGAAGGTGGATTTGACAATCCTTATGTAAATGTCTTAACTGAGTGCACACTAAAAAATGTTGCTAAATATCTTAACCGAGTAGACCTAACGAGTCTAAAATGTTACTCCTAACAGGGTGAGATCCTCAGAAGTGATCATACTTGTAGCCTTAATCGTCACCTTCCATTCTGTAGATAATGAAGCTTTGTGGTTTTCATCCCCACCATAGTTTTTACCTTCTTACATGGGTTTTCTACGTTACCAATTCTTGTTTCATGTGTACTCACATTTCATGAATGTTTCTATGAATGTTTACATGCAATTAAGTTTATGTTTTGATATTACATGCATAAGATAGAAAAAATATCAATGGTCAGTAATGAAAGAAAAAAGTACTAATGGTTAACTGATAAAAAGTTTTAAGGGTACTGATTCACCCCTCGCCTCTCAGTACACACCATTTGAATATTCCAACAATTGGTATCAGAGCTAGATCTCTTATTTGGAAATGTTTGTATCACTTGAGAGAAAAGATCATACAATGGAAAGGTATAATCTTGACAAGAGTATTTAGATTTAGAAGTTGCAGATATAGATCTTCTATGAGGAATATAAAGAAGCAAGAATCAAGATGAGAGAGCTACTGGATGAAAGAAAATTTATGGCATCTCTCTGCAAAGAAACAGACTATAATGAAGAAGAGATACCTTATTTGTTTGAGTCATAAGGATCTACATCTAGAAATACATTAGAAACATTTGAAGGAAGCATTACAAGTCTTGATGAAATCAATCAACATATGATAGAGGAAGTAAAGGTACTACAAATTGGTTAAGTGACATATATGGTAAGGATGATTGATGTTATGAATAATACTAGACAAGATGAACAAGAAAGAACATTAGCTATTGATGACAGGAGGAAGATCACTGACAAGCTACAAGAAAGAGACACTGAAATACAAATACTTAATGAACATCATCATTAAATCACCAATCAAATAGTTCTTATGAGTCATGAGGAAAACTAGGTGAACATAGAACTCAATGGAAAATTGGAAGCTATTGGTGAGCTAAGAGAAGAAAATGAGAGACTGAGGCATGAAGCAAGGATTCAAAAATAACACAATGATACGATCAAGAAAGATGAAGAAAGTACAAAGAGAATGGATGATTTTCTGGATAGACAATGAAAACTCAACAACAATACTGATCTAGGGTATACTGAGCATGAAGAATCATCAACCCAGGTTGATCAAAAAGATGTCTACACAAATCCAAGACCAAGGAAGTAGTCATGCAATCACTATGGAAAACTAGGCCACACATCAAATGTTTGCAAGAGCAAAGCTAAAGGTATTCCTAAATGCACATCTACATTCATAGGTAAATGTTATAACTCTAACAAGCATGGACACAAAGCACATGAATGCAGATCTAAGGTAAAACAACCAAAGAAGGAATCCTACATGGAAAAATATTGTTCTACTTTCAAAATGTATGGGTGCACATCTCTTGAATCCAGGAAAAAGAAAAAGCAAGCATGGAAACTAAAAGAACAAGGAAATTCTTATCAACTGAGAAGAGTTGGTAACTCGTATGTTTGGGATTACAACACATGGATAAATTGCACAATATGTAGTAGATATGGACACGTAGCTTCTAACTGCATGATAAAATGGACGAGAAGGTATAGAAGTTGGACTAACCCTAGAATGGCATGCTTACACTATCATAGGGTTGGTCATCTAAGAAAGGACTGTAGAGATCGAGTGACAAGAATAAGTGCTTTTGCTAATGGAAATACAGTTGAAGACATCAAGAAGATGAGAAACAAAATGTGGAGGGAAGTTACAAACACTGATGATGTGGGACCAAGCAATACAATTGGTGACACCTTATCAAATAGATTTGGTGATATCACCACTCCCACGTAAGAAGAACAAGTATAGAACTGCACTATACAAAGCTATATTTTACATCAGTTCAAATATAAATTGATAATATGCCAAATTAGCATGAATGAAGATGCACTATGGTATTACTTGTTATGAATTTGTGAATCCAATCTCATCGGTCAATAAACACCAAGAATCATTGGTACACATAAAAAGCTAAGTTGTTAATGTAAACTGAGCATCGTCAACAATCATGTAAAAAGATAGTGAAGTCCTCGCTACATACTGTGCATCATCGGTGAACATGTGAAAGGTCAATTGAGTTGACAGTTACCCTGAGCATCGTATTCTCACTGAGGATAAAGTTAGTATGATCCCTGAGCAACTTTCTCTTCCACCACCGATAAGTAGGTAAATAATATATTGCACCACTTAGGGTATCATCTATAAAAGGGTGACACAAAGCTCATTCATTCACCAAGCGTTTAAAAGAGAAAAGAAGAGAAACCACCAGTGACTAGATTACAGACAGATTCACAAGCACATTCATGACTACTCCAACAAATTCACAATAGCTATAGCAGATCCAGTGAGTATCTAAGACTCACCGAGAAAAAAAATCATTTACAGAGAAATCCCTAATTTCAAGAAATATGGCAACCACGTCGCGTGTTTCCAAGATCAAGAATATGAAAGATAAAAAGGTTAATCTAATCAAGAACTATACATGTGAAGAACCCAAGTATAAATTTTTTGGAGAGGTTGCTTCACAACCTGACAACACTAGAGCATTCTCAAGAATACTACCTAGGGTTTTTCTATTTGAGGATGTCCGAGCCTATATCCATTGTAAGGTTATAGAGATCAAAGATCTCAAGATTGAAGAAGCTTACAAGAATCTTTGAACATATGAAAACATTAAGGATGAACATAAACACACTTAGGTAAAAGGGTTGACAAATGCTCTAATGTTACCAAAGGAATTCAAAACTAAGTGGATTCGGATAGTACTTAATATAGTACATGATAGGAAAATATTGTTGGATGAACCAAAACTAATTACCAAGAATGTAATACACGTAGTAACCAATTATCCAATAACTGACAAGGCCAAAGCACACAAATATCCTCCTCTCCCCGATATAGAAAAGATGGCAAGTGCAGTATAGGATGGTAGAGATTTAAAGGTTAATTCCATCACTAATCTAGAATTGAAGTTTGGTACATGTTTACTAGGATACAAGGTATTTCAAGCCAATATAATAAGTAGCATAGCATGTACTGTAGTTGACACTACCTACAAGATTGTGAATAAGGGATTACAGGTGGACCTATCCGAGCTTCTACAAAAGCAACTAGAGGAGAACATGAGGACCACTAGATAATAAAAATCTAATTCATGTAAGTTTGGTTCACTCCTCATGTGTATATTCTTCTACTTCCAAGACTCTTTCCCCTTTTTTGGTAATGTCTCTTGGGACACTACCCAACCGATAACAACTCAAATTATTGAACACATCAAGTCAATAGGGGATAATTTCACATCAGTTATGGATTTTTATTTTAGTAGATTCAAAGATAGAATGCATAAAAGAATGAGGATACCTGAACAACTAGTGGAATAGTATAAAGATGATATATTTTTCATAGTGGATACTGACACCACATTGATAAAACCAGTGGTACCGAGGACAACATAATTACCACCTCTAGATTATGATATCAGCATTGATCGGAAAACAAATGCTATTGAAGAATTATTTAATGAACCATTGGAAAAATCATTACCAAGATTTAGAACATATGAGGAAGCCAAGGCCAAAATCAAAATAGCTTAGTTGTAAGGAAAATAGATCGAAAGAAGAACAAAATCTTCAAAAAACTTGAGAAGAAACTTTCGGTAGATGATAAAGATTTGGGGAAAGAGGTCACCGAGGGACAGTCACCTATTGGTGAAGGTGAACAATTGAGTGATTCTGAGTCTACAAAATCTGATTTACCACCACCAAAGAAACCAAGAAATACTTTTCCATCAAGAACAAGGAGTCAAACTACCAAAGATACAGATTCCTCATTGGTGAAGAAAGGTATAGTCAGGACCTATAAGAGAAATCCTCAAACTAGGAAATAGGCACTAAGGAAAAGAAGAAATTACATCCAGGGTAAAGAGGACAGGGATGACACTACATAGGATAAGAGTGAGAAATCTCTCCAACCTGAAAAGTACAAAGTTCCTAAGACAATTGATGAGATTGTTGCATCAATTGTCAAGACAAGAAGCATATCAAATGCTAATATGAGGAAATGGATAACCTTATCTCACAAGGATCAGAAAGAGATTGAAGAAGCCATCATTTAGGAAATGATTACATTCAAATATGTACCTGTATAATTTAATAAGGTGATTCCACAAGAGCTTTATGACACAATCTCAGTAAGGTTGACTTATTCACTACATACCGAGAGGCAAATAAGGGAAAGATCCCTGGTTACAATTATGCCACCCAAATACAAAGTTGAGGAGATTAATGAAATGATGAAGATGCATGCAAGAAAATTTTCAGCTAAGATGAGAGAATACAAGGTACTGGAGGGAAAATTAATTGAGCTTGATAAAGAAAGTGATGGAACTCAGAATCAAATATTCAATTCACTTAAGGAGGATTCAAGTCTCGAGAAGGTATTAGCTCTTATCAAGACCCCTCACAATGAAGAGAAAAAGGCTAGATCAAGACCAGAGAACATCTTCATAAATGATACTGAGGAAATCAATCCAATTAAGTTGACAACAAAGGAAAGTAAGGACATGGATGATGTACCTCAGATACTTCAATGATTAGCGGATACAACAGAGGTCATCATGAAAGATATAACACTTATTGATTCTAATGATGAACCAAAGAAAGATGAAGATGTAACTGCTGCCACTAAGTAGGAAAAGGAAAAGGAAAAAGGATACCACAGATGTAGCAAGGTCAATATACTAGGTGAAATACCATTATTGATACAAGCTATCAATATCATAACAAAGGAAAAGGAGAAGACACCTAAACCTAATACAACCACACTGGTGGACATAGGTGTTGAACAAGGGAAGCAACAAGATACACAAGAAGAAAATAAATATGCAAGTGGAGAAGAGAAAATAGGAGATGCCACTAACAAGAACATCGAGGGTGAAAAGGCTAAAAATAAAAACAAGGTTGATGTGGAGACATCCACTACCAACCAACAGTTCAATCCCAAGCAACACACAAAAGGCACAACCCCCCCCCCCCCCCTGCCCCACACACATAATCACCAAAGAAAGAAAAAGAGCATGAACTAGCTATAGTTCTACATTCCCCTGCTTCCAGCACAATTTCAAAGAAGAAGAAGAATAATAGAAATCTAGTCACATTGGATGGAATCAATGACATACCAAATTGTGATCCTAGGACATTGGATCCAGATTCACTTACAAAGTATAGTAAACTTTGTAAAATAAAGGCAATTAAGAACAAGCTCAGGAAGGAGCACAAGAACTCCCAAGTCCTGGAGACAACCAAAGATATACTATTGTTGATTGTACCTGACACTAAAATTGATCAAAATCCACCTATACTTGATCAATTAGTAGATCTTACCAATGTCATCATATCAAAAAATGTAGATGCAGACAAGGAAATAGAGGAACATGCTAAGCAGAAGTGTCAATACAAGATTACATAGAAAATCAGCCAGGAAGTGGTAGAACAAAAGGCAAAAATTTCTAAATTAGTTACTACTATAGAACCAATAATATTAGAAGTAGTAAATTTAATTCAAAATTTGTGCACATTAGAAACTTTCACTACCGAGCATAGTGAAAAGTTGGCCAAAATTGATTAAGATCTTAAGGCCAGTGCACAAGGTCTCACAACCGATGACAATGCATTCAAGTTGCATTATGAGAAGCTTGTAAAATTTAAATGGTTGAGACTAGAGATTGAAGAGGAAGAATCCAAAATCTGAGATGACGTAATTGAGCTGCAAGCTCTACTACTACCAAATATCACATTACTACAACAACACATGACTTCAGAAAAAACACTAATTGTCACCACGGAGATGTCTGTCACCGACAATATCTATGATAGGCATGCCAGGATAACATTGGAGAACATGGCCCTCGAACATCTCAAGGATAAATGGGATAAGATGATGGAAGACATAAATAAATCCCATTCCCACATTTTTGACAAATTGTAAGTATTCCAACTTTCTCATTATTTTCAAAAAAAGGGGGAAATGATATGATAAAAAGGGGAAATGATATGGTGAAAGGGGGAAATATATGTGCAAAGGAAAATTTATCAAAGGAAGCAACATGTACATACACTATGCCAAGGCATGCACATAGGGGCAGTCATATTGAAAAGGTAAACATTTTGGTGTACATACTGAACATTTCAGTTTTGCACATATCATTTTTTGATACTAGTGCCAAAGGGGGACATTGATAATCTGAAAGGAAAACATTTTGTCATTAGTCTACAAATGAAATAGTTTTTGAACCATCAGTAACATGATCACCGAGTGATAGAAAATAGAGGTCATTGAAAATGTTAAAGTGCAAGTGAACACCAAAACTAGTTTTTACCGACATATGATTTATAGTGAACACCGAGAGGATAGTTTACAGAGTAACCCAACAGAGTAGTTCATAGAGTAAACTGACACTCAGTCTGCAGAGAAAACTAAGAAGTAGAATTTCTACAAAGACATCACAAAGGAAATACTACAGAGCAACATGAGCAGCAGTCTAGTGAGAGAGAACTTTAATTTTGAGAAATGTGGATCTCAGTTACACGTCAGATAAAATACTTTAGTTTTATATTTATCTTTATGCTTATCATTAAAACAATTTCTTGACGGACAAGTAAAGCATATGTAATTGTTTTAATCAGTCTAACTGATTGAAAAATGCAAACTAGAAGATCAAGGTCAAATTGTAAACCTTTGATCATAGAGTTTTTTTTGTAAAGTATGAAACCTAAATAGGTCAAATACATTGTGTAAATAGATGTAGTAATCAATAAGAATATGATGATTGTAGCCGCAACAAACATCTATGGATCAGACAGAGATTTTTGTGTAGAAGGACAAAAAAAGATGAAATCAGTTATGGAGAACAAGATTCAAGGCTACCGAACAGAACAAAGGTATTAATCAATCACTATAGGTGATACATATACATTGTGTACTTAAAGGATCTGTATTCAGCAATTCAGGATTGCATACTATCAGGTCAAGAAGTATTTTTGACTACTCTCTAACAATTTTAGCAAATAGAAGAAATCCTTTAAGAAGGTGGATTTAACAATCCTTATGTAAACGTCTTAACTGAGTACACACTAAATAGTGTTGCTAAATATCTTAACCTAACCATTATAAAATGTTACTCCTAACAGGGTAAGATCATGAGAATTGATCACACTTGTAGCCTTAACCGACACCTTCCATTCTGCAGATAGTCAAGCTTTGTGGGTTTCATCCCCACCATATTTATTACCTTCTAAAATGGTTTTTCTGTGTTACCAATTCTTGTGTCATGTTTACATACATTTTATGAATGTTTCTATGAATGTTTACATGCATGTAAGTTTATGTTTCTATATTACATGCATAAGATAGAACAAACATCAATGGTCAGTAATGAAAGAATATAGTACTAATGGTTAAGTCATAAAAATTTTTAAGAGTACTGATTCACCACTCCCCTCTCAGTACACACCATTACATTATTCGAACAATATGGACAGATAATAATTTTGAAATTCTATAATCGCAGTGATGTAACTACAAGTCTTTCTCTCTACCCTATCTCCCTCTAGGGTATCCTAAAGGCAACTTATTTGACCTATTAGGGTTCATGACTAACCCTAATACCCCCAAGTATTCTCTACACAAGATCCTTCTTCTTTCAACTTGTATACATAAATCAAGAAATCAAATCACTCATCACCTAGCCCATGGAGCACTTCTTGTACCATCTTCACTAACTGATCCAACATGATCAAGATAAATCCCACATGGAGATTTGGTATTCTATGATGTCAATTGGATCCAATCCAATGCCTACAAATACACTTTGCAATAGAACGCTAAATGTGTTCCAAGAAACATAGCAAATTCGCCTATAATAGAGCTACAAGCAGTTAGACCTAATTAGGCATGTTTTCACAAATAACTTGAGAAATGACTTTATATTCGAATTCCCTTTACATAGATCTAAAATATTTTCTAGGTCTTGTTCTTCCAAGCTATCCGTACAGTGGGTTCCTACATACAAGCCTAAATTTAACGGTTTCAACTCAAACAATGCATGACCATCAGAATCTTTGTTTTAACCATCAAGAATCCCTCAACAAAGCTTCCAATTAAATTGGAGACTTCTTCACTCATATTTCCACCTCTCCATAAGCTCTCATTTAAGAAATCAATTCCTTCAATCCCTCCTAACACATTTGCAACTCTCTGTGATCCCTAGCCATGCAACTTTGGCTCACCTAGGGAATCACTCTAAAAATAGCTTGCTTGCCTTCAAGGGCCCATCCTTCACTATACAATGTTTAAAAGGAGTCATCTTCATAGTTCCAAATTCCTGTAGAGATTCCACTATGGAAAGAGAAGTTATGACCCCATTTTGAGAAACTGCCTGGTCTAGACCAGTGCGAGTGCAGAAATGAAATTTTTTTACATAAGCAAGAAAATATGAACAAAAACAAAAAAATAATCAAATGTAGAATCAAGAAACCACACATACTAACTCATGCACCAAATAAAATTCATAGTTCAATCCATTAAACACCAAGATGTAAAGAAATTTCTTAACTGTAACTAGTTTCTCAGAAACACAGTCTGTACATAGGCAATAACTTTTACAATTTTTGTGATTCTTGCATACAACTTGGTCAACAACTCAATAAACTTAACCAAATGCATATATAGGATAAGTACAACATCAAATAGGTCTCCTAAACACTTCCTTGTATAATTTCACCCCTATATGGATAAATACCACTTTTTCCACAACATTGGTAACATGTACATACAAAGTGACAAATCTGGACAACACTTGCAAAGAAAGTCACTAAGGATCTAATAAGGTCTCTTGATCTAAATCAACACACCTTAGAACCCATATAGTCCCTTTATTCCACTAGTGGTGTGTCTAAGACCACTACAAGCCAAAAAAACAAACTAGAAGCCCTAGGTTACCATTTATCCCTACCTAGGTGCTCCTGCATCATACTCCCCCACAAAGGAAATTCATGTCACTCCTGTGTAAAAAATGTCTTTAAAGATGACCACCTTCTTGAAATTTGTAGTTGTAATCTATGATGCCTCTAATTCAGGCTTATTCTTCCACTTGATGAGGTGCTCCATGTACACCATGTGCCTTGTATTCTTCTTAACTCTGGAATCCAAAACCTTGTCTACTTCTAACTGTGGCTTGGGAGGTAGTACAGTAGGTTCAACATCACTACTGACCCCTTGAATATCTTGACCCATCTCAGCTATTGGCCCTTTGAATTTTATCAAGTCTTAGACATTAAAAATAAGAGATATGCTCAAATTTGAAGGTTAGTCTATTTTGTATGCATTAGCCCCATCCTTGGATATGATCTTGGAATGTCCCACCCTCTTCATCTGAATTTTAGTAGGCATACCTTTTTGTAATCTGGATTTGTTCAAATGAACCATCACATAATCACCTACCTCAAACTGAATGTCTTTCCTCTTTTCATCCAGTTTGGCCATCAACTTTTGTGTACCATCTTGTATGGTCTTCTTAACTTGATCTTGGATCTCCTTCATGTTTATATTGAATTCCTTAGAATGACCACTCCTATACTCCATGCCTCCAAGATCCCTAAGCTCACACACACCCCTTGGGTGCATCCCATAAATGACTTCAAATGGGATTCTCCCTCTTGTTCTGTTCATGCTATCATTGTATGCATACTCTGCTTGAGGAGTGACCACATCCCATGTCTTACCATACTCTTTAGTGATGCACCTCAATAGGCTACCCAACACTCTATTGACCACCTCAGCTTGGCCATTTGTTTGAGGATAGTAGGGTGAACCAAATTAGAGATTAGTACCCAATCTATTCCAATATGTTTTCAAGAAATGGCTCATGAATTTCACATCCCTATCTGATACAATATTGAGGGGAAAACCATGGATTCTCAAAATATCCTTAAAGAAAAAATATGTTATATGGCTAGCATCATGAGTAGTCTTGTAGGGTATAAAATGACCCATTTTGCTAAATCTGTCAACCACCACATAGATGTTGTCATATCCTTGGTTTGTTTTGGTTAGACCCACTGTTAAGTCCATGATCACACACTCCCATGGCCTGTTTGGGACTGCTAAAGGTTGGTATAAACCTTCATTACTCATTCCTCCTTTGGCTTTCATGCACACCACATTTCTCAACATACCTAGTCACATCGCTTATCAACTTTGGCCAATGGTAAAACCTTTGTACTAGTTCCAATGTTTTGTTCATACCAAAATGACCACTCAAGCTCCCATTATGTTTCTTCTGTATGAGGTTCTCTCTCATTGAACCCCTTGGCACACACAAGAGATTACCCTTAAATAAAAGTCCATTTTGCAAAGTAAAATTACAAAACTTTCTATGGAAATGATTCTGAAAATCAGTACACACCTTGTACAGGATTCACCAAAGTCTTCACATTCCTTATAGAGATATCTGAAACTTTCTATGCCAATGCTATTCAACTGAACTTCTTGAGCTATCAAAAATATCCTACTTAGTGCCTCTACAACCTTGTTCAATTGCCCCTTCTTGTGCGTAATTGTGAATGTGAATGCTTGTAGGTATTCCATCCATTTTAGGTGTCTATTGCTTAGTTTCTTATGGGTGTTGATATAGCTAAGGGCTTGGTTGTCATTAAACACTACAAACTCCTTGGGTAGTAGGTAATGCCTCCACTTTCTAAGTGACTGAACTAAGGCATACAATTCCAAGTCATAATAAGAGTATTTCTTCTTGCCCTCATTTAATTTTTTGACTAAAGAAGGCTACTGGCCTACCTTCTTAGCTTAACACGCCTCTACTGCCATCCCACTTGCATCACACTCAATTGAAAACAAAATTTTCAAAACGAGGCAACTTTAGGATAGGTTGTGTGGATACTTGCTTCTTCAACATTTCAATGGCTTTCTCTACTTCTAAGGTCCACCTAAACTTGGTTTTTACCCCACCCTTGATGGTATATAACAATGGTACATAAATACGACTGAAGTTCCTAATACATTACCTATAAAATTGGGCTAACCCATGGAAAATTCTTACCTCAGTTGTTGTGGTAGGTGGTGGCCAGTTTAGGATAGCTGCAACTTGATCTTGATCCATCTTCAAGGACCCCTTGGACACTACAAAGCCCAAGTACACAAGTTATTTCTTTAATTACTCACATTTCTCAAGATTGATAGCCAACTTCTCTTCATGTAACCTCTGCAATATAGTCTCTACTTACTTGATATGCTCCTCTCTTGTTTTACTAAAACTTTGTATATCATCAAGATATACAACTACAAACTTCCCTGTGTAGTCCTTGAGCACTTCATTCACGAGCCTCATGAATGTGCTCAGAGAATTTTTGAGACCAAATGACATCACTAGCCACTCATACAACCCATCTGTGGTCTTGAATGTCTTTTTGAATTCGTCTCCCTCCTTCACCCTGATTTGGTGACAACCACTTTTCAAATCAAGCTTAGTGAAGTAGATTTTCGCTCCAAGACAATCTATAAGATCCTCAATCCTAGGTACGAGGAACCTACACAATATTGTAATTCTATTTATGGACCTTGAGTCTATTCAAAGCCTAATTTTTCCTCCCTTCTCAGATGCCAACATAATAGGGAATACACATGGGCTAATACTCTTCTTGATCAAGCCTTGATCCAAGATTTCTTGCACTTGCCTTGCCACTTCCAAGTTCTGATCAGGGGTAAGCTTATAATCTACCTTGTTAGGAAAATATGCACCAGGGAAAAAGTCTATCTGATGGCTTATCACTCTTCTAGGAGGTTAGGTTGTAGGAGTTCCATCACTTACTATATCTTTATACTTCACTAGAAATTATTGAATCTCTAATGGTAAGGGTTCCTTGATAGGCTTCACTTCTTCCTTAGGCTTTAGAAAAATAGAATACCCTTCATTATCTTCATCCTTAAGGTATTTCACAAACTCCTTTCCACTACACAAAAAAATGCTAGGAGTCTTGGCCTGTGGCTCATCCTCTTCCAACAAAGACTGGATCTTGAAATTTCTGCCTCCTTTCTTGAATGTTATGGAATTCTCTTTCCCTTCATACATTGCTCCAATGTCATATTTCCAAGGCCTTCCTAACAAAAAATGACAAGAATCCATTGGTAAGATGCGAGAAAGCAACTTGTCCTTATATCCTTCTATAGAAAAATCAACCCATGTTTGTTCATTCACCAACACACTTTGGCCTTTATTTATCCATGTCACCTTGTATGGATTTACAGGGGGTACTTTGGTTAGCTTGATTTTTTCCATTGCCTCCTCTAATATGATGTTATTTGTGGAACCAGGATCCACAATCACCTTACAAACTTTGCCAAGGATCTTTCATCTTATCCTAAATAAATCCCTCCTATGTTTGGATTCATCTTTGACTTATCAACACCCTCCCAAACATGAGATTTTCTCCCATCTCCGAGTCTAGATGATCAATCTCAGGTGCTTTGACACTTGAAGTGTCCTCATAAGAATATGACACTCTCTTAACATGGTTTGAAGTAGTAGGTTTCTCAAGGCATCTATATGCCAGGTGACCCAATTGACCACAGTTGTAACACTTCATACTTGAAAAGTATGAGTTACTTCTACCTAACCCTCTTCCTCTACTAGAGCCTCCTTGATTACCCCTGCCTCTGGTATAACCCCCTCTTGGAGTAGTTTCATTGCTATGCTCGGTCAATTTGGTTTCACCTTGGTTTATTTGTTCATTACCTCTACCTTGATAGCCTCCTCTTTCACCCTGTTGGTCTCTTCCTCTACCTCATTTTTTGATGTTAGAGTCACCTTTCTTTCTATTCTTTTCCTCCACCCTTAGAGCCAGTTGATGACACCTCTAAACTATGGTTGGCTTCCATAGACTAATCTCTTCTTGGATGTTCCAATTCAAACCACCCAAGTACCTTGCCACTTTTTTTTATTCTTCTTCTTGTTGCTTCAACCTAAGACACAATCTCTGAAACTCCTCTATATAAGAGGCCACATCCATGTATTTTTGTTTCAAATTTTGCCTCTTCCTCTAGAGTTTAATCTCATAGTCCTCTGGTAGATAGTTTTCTTTTAGCTTGGTAACCATGGCATTCCAATTTTCTATAGGCTGATTTCCCATTCTAATCCTCTCATCTTGAAGATACTTCCACCATTTTAGTGCTAACCCTCTGAGTCTTGATTTAGCCACCTTGAGCTTTTGTGCCTCTATCACACCTTCACATTTGAAATGGTTCTCCATTCCTTCAATCCAATCTATCATTGCTTCTATCTTCGTCTTCCCACTAAACATTGGTATTACCTTTAATGCCTTCCCTCCTAGGGATTTTATGGATTTCAAGAAGGGCATTCAAGATAGGATCTAGTTTAGGGATAATATCTTCCTCAACAATATATTTACCCCTATCACTACTTTCAACTTCTTTGTTTCTAGCTGCAATAGCAACTTCTTCTAGCCTTATCTTCATTCCTTCTAAGGATTCTTAAAGGATTCTATTCTTCTCCTTTTTCTCATCCACCTCTTTAGCTAACTATGCATTATTCACTATGCTTGACTCTCCCACTAATTCACCAATATCTATAGACATACATTATTTTCCCAAGTCTTTAACTTGCTCTAATGCCTATATAGATGTAACTAAAATTTATTCTCTATACCCTATCTCCCTCTAGGGTATCCTAAAGGGCACTTCTTTGACCTATTAGGGTTCTTTATTAACCCTAATATCCACAGGGATTCTCTACATAAGATCCTTCTTCTTTAACCTTGTATACACCAATCAAGAAATCAAATCACTCATCACCCAGCCCATGGAGCTCTCCTTGCACCATCTTCACTTACTGATCGAATGTGATCAAGATCAATCCCACATGGAGAGGTGTGCTTCTAAGATGTGTTGCCCCACTTTTGGTCTGCATACCTTTGGACAAAAGTGGAAGTTTAGTTGATAGTAGTGGTTTTGAAAGGTTTGTGATTTTTTGGAGTTGAAGTCTAGCTATCCCCTTAGGATAGGTGACCTTTATCATATTTTCCCAATTTCACTTCTCCTTGTGAGCCAGGAGGATTTCTATCTAAAGTTGTGCTTAATTGGGTAGGTTTGAGATCCCAAATTTGATAAAGGTCACAATTTGAAGAATTCTAACATTTATCCTCTGTGACGTTGGAGTTTTTAGCTTGAATACTTTATATTACTTCATTGGCAAAAAAATGGACAGAAATATAAGATGTAAGCTTGCCAGTAAAAAAGCGGAAAATAGAATCTCCACTACTCCAACAGGTAGGTTTCAACCTGCGGGGTATGAATTTTCCCCTCTTTGCAATTGCATAATAGTTATGTTGATTACCTCTGAGTTAATGATGCATTTACAATGAGGTTGTGCAGGGACTTACAAGGTTTCCCAGAAAGGAGATTCTCTCCCGAGGCCATGGATTTTATCAGCCATTTTGGATGTTATTTAATTCAATTTGGGGATTTCTCATACATTCATCTTGCAGGATTCAAAAACTTCCCTTTGAAGTTGCCCGGATATCCTATTGATATGATCATGCTGGTGGATGTGATGAGACAAGCGCTTCAAGTGAATTTTATCTGCACTGATGCTAGAAAGAAAGGATACGACTTCCCCATGACTATCGGAGCTTACAATTGTGTGTCCTAGTTTGGGGCAAAGAATGTTCTAAGGACACTCTCAAAGAGGTTTTCATTAGAGACCTATGATGTTCTGAGGCCACAATATGTTCCTGTTAATTATGCTCGTGACTACCTACAAATGAGCTGAGCTATCCATCATGTAGATGACATCGAAGACTACTGGGCCAATTGCAGAGATGATTTGGAGAGTAGAGAGAGATTCTACACTAGGCTAACTATTGAACAAATCAAAAGGTTCAAAGTTAACATAGAAGTAGAGGGGCTAGAAGATGACCACAACCAAATGTATGACAATATGTATCTAGAGAAGATAAAGCTCACTCCTATCAGTTTTGAGCCCATGCTAGATCAAGCCATCGGTGACTTGTAGACTCTAACGAGCTGCATTTACAAGAGGACAGAGTAGTGAGTTGAATAGACTGTAGGAAGAAGGAAGAGGTTGGAAAGGAAGCCTCCTACTCAAAGGACCCCGACAAAAGATACTTCAAACATTTCAACAAATTCTTTAGTGATACTCCAAGTTACAACCAAAGGTTCATCTCAGTCGGCTGGGGGAGGTGATGAACCTCCTAAAAAATTAGTTCAACCAAAGAAGACTTGTGGAGAAGTCCCGCTTCCAGATACTGGGTCAACAGAGGAACCCACCAAAGGTGCAGGACCTAAGTAGTCAGCTAAAGAAGTCACTGTAGATGCACCGAATGGAACTTCAACCCAAGATACCCCAAGGCGAGAGTCCCCTATTGTAGTATAGGTGGGTGAAGATAACTCCAATGCCTCAGCTATAGAATAAAAAAAGAGGGTTTAGAAACAACAAGAGGCTACTCAAGTCATTAGATTAGTGTCTTCTCCCCCTACCTCTGTAAATCCATTTTCTTCAAGGCCAATGTCTACTCCTCCATTCATTAGGAAATTTTTTATAGAGGAGTTGGTCTCTACCACCAAGGTCACCAACGCTGAGTCATGTATAGAGAACACTTTGGAGCGCAAAAGAAAGAGGGTGGAAGAAGGATCTCCAAACAAAGATACTTTAGCTTGAGCCTTCCAACCTGGCGCAGTTGTAACAAAGGCTAAGAAAGTAAAGACGTTGTCAACATTAGGTCAGGACCCAGAAATTGGGCACTTCACTATGGAGTTAGCGAAACCCACGAAGGAGGGCAGGTTCAAAGATTTAACCCCTTCAAATTTTGAAATACACTCATTTGACTTGGGTTTAGCTTGACACGATACCAAGGTGGATTGGTGGAAATCCACTAATATAGTGATTGAAGAAGAGCTAGAAAAACTTAAAATGGCTAAGGTACAACTTAAGACCAAAGTCAGTGAACTAACTAATTTCATCCGGCAGTTGGTCACCCCAGTGCCTAGTATTCCCAGTACTCAGACCACATTCGATCCCAATGCCCTGGAAAATCAAGGCATAATAGCCAAATTTCAAGAAGATAGGCACTTCATGCAGATCGGCAAGGGATGGGTTGAGAGACTCAAATCTGAAGGATTAGCAGTTGTTGAGCAACTGGGTAATGCTCTTTTAAGAATGGAAACTGAAAGGAACAAAATTGAGAAGAATTTGTAGACTCTTGCATCTGAGAGAGTGAAGTGTCAATAATACATAGTGATGCTCCATATGGAAGTAAAGATGAACACCAAAGAGGCATTGAAAGACAAGATTCTACAAAAAGGAGATAAACCCCTAATCAAGTGGCTCCAAAGTCTAGAGTTTAAAATTGAAATGATCATTCAGGATGAGACAGGGTTGCAACAAGTAGATGTTAAGATCAAGGAGGAACATAATAAATATTTTAAGATTCTTCAAGGTCTGCACATGGAATCACAGAAGAGTGGAGAAGGCAAAGAAATGATAATATTGGCTAACATGCAGAAATCATTTTCTGATTATGTGCATAAGCTGTCAGAGTAATCTTCCACTCATTTGGACAAGTCGCCAGAACTCCAATAGTTGAGTGGATGTATTTATAAAGCCATGGAAGAATTGAAGGATCAGACATATGCAATTAAGAGCCTGGCCAAGGAGCATTCTAGGTGGCTTATCCAATATACCAATGTCCATGTCAACAGGCATGAAGAGCTCATCCGATTTATTACAGTTATGACCGCCTATAGGGATAAATTAGGCAAAGGGAATGAAACTGAAGCTTAAATAGATTCCCTATTTGTACCATTTTTTTATGATATTGTAATGGATAAACCTTTTTTTATCATTCCTTCTTAAAAGAAGCTGAACTCTTTTGGTTACTCTTTTTGTAATGGTCAAGACTCAAACTCTATATGTACTATACCAAAGGTTAATACAAAGATCGGCTAAATTCTCGTGTGAAAGATAGCATTTTGTAGAGTCAATTGTGTGTGTCTGAATACCATTTATTTAACTATTTTATTTCATTGCATTTATATTTTTATTGAATTCAAATGTTTCTTTGAGGTTAGATTTGTAATCTGTATTCAAACCAGAGTTCTGTATTATGATTTGATACAGTTAATTAAGGGAAAAGTTTGTTGTTAACCTAAGTTTTGGAAACATTTCTATGATATAGATCGATTCATTGTCATTTCATCTTTAGTCTTTAGTCTTGCATCTACATTTTCAATAGTTGTTCATGCATTACTAGTTTTGGGGTTTAATCTGATTGATCAAATCTCAGAATCAGCTAGATTTAGAATTGAATTTATCTTGCCTGAGCTATTTTGTGTCTAGGTTTAGTTCAGTTTACCTCTTCTATTCTTCTGGTTAAGAACATACCCATGTTAGATTAGGAAAGATCAAAATTCACTGAAAATAATTCATATAAGGGAATTGTACCTTTAAATTCAGAGGGAAATTAGTTTTCAATTACAATTTCCCAACTATTGTATTCGATTGCTTCTTCAATATTTGGGTATTTTAGAGTTATAACAAAGAGGAACAATCTGGTTACCAACAGATTTTTGGTGACTTTGCTAGGGACTCAAATAGTCATTATACTAGAAGCATATCATGGAGAAAGATGGTGATTCCCCATGAAAATGTAATTCCTGTGCTTCAACCAAATCTTGGATTCCAAGAAGATCAAGAGGATCTCATCTTGTCATTGAACACTTTTGTCTGGAGATATAGAAGAGGCATAAATAATTATAGAAATGCTAGTCAAGTGCTAGAAAAAGAAGAAGCTAGAGTAGAAGCACTTGAAAGGGCCATCTAAAGGAGAGACATAAGAAGGGCACAATGTCAAGCCGAGCGTGAAGCTAGGCTAGAAGGCTAGTTGGAATCCTGGAGTCCAAGAGGTTCCTCAGAAATCCAAAGAAGGAAGGTGACATAAAACCAATTTTTGAGAGATTAGAAAACCTTGATTTTTCTCTACTTGAAGTACCCTGTCGAAAGAACATAAATATTAAGAGCAAAAGTAGGCCTCCTTCACCTCCTAAACAATCATCTCTTTTTCCTACTACTTGTCAAGTATTAACATTGCACAGAGTAGTTTCTCCTCCTATTGTTAACCTAACACCCTACCTACCTCTAGTAGTTATGGCACTTCCTTGGGCCATTGTAGTTGGACCATTACAATTAGCAGCATACAATCCTCTTCCTTCAGGATCTATAAAGAACTTTCCTAAATTTTCTTGAGATGGGAAAGTATCTACAGACGAGCACATTGCTGCCTTCTTTGCTTTAGTTAATATCCTAGTAGTAAGAGAAGAAGATGTGGCCATCATATTATTTGTTGAGACCCTTGTTGAGGGTGCTACCGATTGGTTTCACCACTTACCTAATTCTTTTATCACAGATTTGGCATGCCCTATTGACGCAACTAACTTATATAAAGAAAGAACCTTCCATCAGTATGAGGGATTTTATAGATAAATTCAATAAGCTTGTAAATCGTATCCCAGTAGCTGATAGGCCTATGATGGGAAATTTGAAAATATTCTTCATAAGTGCTATGCTACCAGACATCAGTTATGATCTAAAAAGGGTGAACCCTGCAGATTTGGATGCCACACAAAGAACTGCTATAGAACTTGAAGACCATACAATCTCATCTGGGAAATGGAAAAGAGAGATACAATCTAGAGCTAGTAGTAGTAATACTACATCATCAGATGAGATGATTCAAAAATTGTCCAATGGATTCATTGCCTTCAAGAGGCAACTTCCCATATTTAATAATCCCTACCAGCGAAACTTTTAGGAGCAGCCTGGGAGAAACAACAAGGGGAGGAATGCTGATGGAAAGGCATTACAGTTGACAGCTTCAACATAGAGGCTAGCTATAGAAGTTCCTCCTAAAAGAGGAAATATGTGTGCCTTTCACCTAACCATAGATCACAATTGAGAGAGCTACCCCGATGTAACTTGTGCTTGGAAAATGCATTAGATAGACGAGTGGAATGCTGGGGTGTCTGGAGCTGAACCAGATTCATAATCACATGGAGACTCTGAAAAATTATATTTAGAGTATGAATCAGATTCAAAACAAGAAATAACATGTTACGCTACCATAGACGGGACCTCTTATACAGTCTTGACCCAGAGTTAGAAGGATAAAATCCCTACTTTGACACCTCCACTTAAAAATAATGAGGCATATGCCTCTTATTCTAAGGAGGCCAATCAAGGAGTGAGAATTCTTGAACCAGGTAAGGAGCAAAGCTCTTTTGATATTATTCAATTCTATAGAGATTCCAGAATTCAAATTTCTCCTATAGACTATCTTAAGTCTAATCCCATAGAACTGCAAAAGCTAGTAGATTACTGTAAGGAAGGGAATCCAGAGTTAAACCAAAATGTCATGAATAGCATAGAAAATGAGTCTATATTTTTGGAACCAAATAAGCAAGGGGAACCATCCATTTTGGCTACTTTCCCATGTCAAAAGCCTGACCCGTTCTATGTATCATTATATATCAATCGTTGCAAGTTAATAAATTGCATAATTGACTCCAGAGCCTCAGATAATGTAATGCCATCAACTGTAGCTAAATCTTTAGGACTTACGCTCACCAAAGCTCATGGTAGGTGTTACTCTATGGATTATAAGCAAGTACCTCTTGTCAACCAGATTAAAGATGCTCAAGTAGCCCTGGTAGCACACCCTGAGAAGAAAATGTTATTAACAATCCTTGTCACCGATATACCCGCTAGTTATGGTTTACTGTTAAGAAGGATCTTTTGCAGAGACCTTGGAGGGGAGATAAAGATGGATTGGTCCCAAGATTTAATCCCAATGGGAAACAAAAAGATAAAATTGGTCCCAGAGGAGAAAGCTAAGTTCACAGTGCTGAAATATGATGACCCTAAAGCCCAAATACTATATCAAGAGTTAAAATTTGGTAACTATATGTTGTTCACTAATGATCATGATGAGGAAATGGATCCTAGAGAAGAAGAAAAGCAGTTTTTTGCTGAAGAAATGCCACCAAAGATCTGGACTCTTGAATTTGATGGTAGTTGTGCATTGTCAGGATCTGGTGCAGGTGTGGTCTTAATATTTCCAGATGGAGTATGTGAGCCCATGGCTTAAAAATTGGAGTTCGGGAACACCAAAAATACTGCCGAGTATGAAGCCCTCCTATTAGGGATTATTGCTACAAAGGTAAAGGGCATGAAGATCTTGAGAGCTTGTGGTGATGCTGAGCTAATCGTGCATCAAGTCAAGAATCAATACTCTATAAAAAATCATAGATTAAAAAAACTACAGAAATGAGAATGGGATGAAATAGAGGCACTAAATGCATTCTTTATTGAATCCATGATGAGAGAATTGAAATCTAAGGAAGAATCCTTGGCAGTGTCAGCTTCACTACTCCTCCCTCACCTAGAATTCAAAGATAAGAAGTACCAAGTAGAGATCGTATATCGACCATCTATGCCCAATAATGTAGAAGATTGGCAAGTGTTCGAAGATGACCAGAATCTCCTTCTCTTTTTGGAGAGCGGTGGTGACTTCCATAAAGATGTTCCTAACAAAAATAAAGGAGACCTCCACAACAAGAAAAAGAAGGATAAGTCAGATGTCATCCAGTTGCAAGGTAATATCATTCATCCCCATTTGGTCACTCTTGAGAAGATTTTCAATAGACATGACACCTTTGTTAAGAAGAAGAGAATTGAGAGAGGTCCTACCACTGGCAAATATGAGGGAATGAACATAGGAAATGAGAAGAATCCCAAGATGATCAACATTGGGAAATTTTGTACTGAAGAGGAGAGGAAAGAAGCCATGAAACTCTTCCTAGAACACCAAGATGTTTTCACTTGGATTTATGAAGATTTGAAAAGTTTTATGAACGAGAATTTCAAACATCAGATTCCCTTAAAACCTGAGGCAACTCCTTTCAGATAGAAATAAAGGAATTACAACCCCAAAGTTACTGATGCCATATTCAAGGAGGTTGATAAAATTCTCAAAGAAAGGATCATATACCCTATCCATCATTCTACCTGGGTAGCAAATATAGTGCCTGTGAGGAAGAAGAATGGATAAATAATAATTTGTGTTGACTTAAGAAACCTTAATAAATCTTCCTTGAAATAAAATTACACACTTCCCAACATGGATCATCTCTTAGAGATCCTGGCCGGAGCTAAAATGATGTCCATGTTAGACGGATTCTCAAGGTATAACTAGATTGAAGTTGAGAAAGCAGACCAACATAAAACAACTTTCACTACTCCATGGGGCACCTTTGCATATCATAGAATGTCATTCAGGTTAATCAACACCAGAGCCACCTTTCTGAGAGGTATGGACCTTTCCTTCAGTGATATGAAGAACAAAATCATTGGTATGTATCTGGATGATCTTACTATATTTTCTAGGAAAAGTGTAGATCACATAAATGATTTAAGAAGAGTATTGCAAAGGTGTCGAGAACATGGGATTTCGTTGAACCCCAAGAAATTAGCTTTCATTGTAACTGAAGGGAAATTGATAGGTCACATTGTCTCCCAAGAAAGCATAAGGATTGACCCAGAAAGGGTAAGATAAATCCAACAATTAATTTTTCCTGTGAACAAAACTGGAGTGAAATCATTTTTTGGCCAGGTAAACTTTCTCAGAAGATTTGTTCCAGATTTTTCTGAGATTACCAAATGCATAGTAGATATGATGAAATGAAATGTGAGTTTGAAGTGGAATGACCCTGGTAAACAATATTTCAAAAGCATAAAGGATGCCATAGCCAATGCTCATGTGTTATGTCACCCAGACTATAAGAAATATTTCATAATCTATTGTTATTCTTTTGAGCATACTCTATCAGCCATCCTAATGTAGGAGAACGACGAGGGAATTCAAGCTCCCATTGATTTTATGAGCACACCTTTGAAAAATCATGAACTAATATACTCTCAAATTGAAAAGCACACTTTCGCAGTTGTAAAAGCTTTAAATAATTTCAGGTTTTATATTTTACACTCTCACTCTCTAGTATATCTGCCTGATATTGTAGTAAAAAGCATATTGACTCAACAAGACATAGGATGTAATAATAGAGGAGCATGGGTGGCTAAAACCCAAGAATATGACATAGAGATCATGCCCACAAAGTTGGTGAGAGGGAATTCACTATGCAAGGCGATGGCTGAAAACCAAGCAGACAAAGATCCAGAAACTATGCATTTGGTCTTGGCAGTAAGTATGCAAGACCCTTGGTTTGAAAATATTGTGTATTTCCAGACATATGGTGAATGCTGTGAGGGGTTAAATTCGAAGAAAAGAAGAGACCCAAAACTAAAATCTTCTAAATATGTAATTTGGGAGGACAAACTATATAAGATATCTATATATGGAACTTTCCTCCAGTATGTCGATAGACAATAGCAAGAGAACCTATGAAAAGTGTTTCATGATGAAGCCTATGGGGGAAATTTCTCCTCATCAGTCACCACATTCAATATTTGAGATAGTGTTATTACTGGCCGGGAATATTTAGAGATGCTTACCATTGGGTAGCGAGATGTAAAAAATGCAAAATGTTTACTGGAAAGCCTCACTTGGCAGCACTACCCTTAAGACCAGTGGTAATTGGGGTCCTTTTCAGCAGTGGGGTCTTGATTTTATTGGTCCTATAAATCCCATGTCTAGTGCAGGTCATACTTACATAATCACTGTGACTAACTACTTCATTAAATGGGTGGAGGTGAAAGCAACCAAGAGAACTACTTCAGAGGTGGTATGTGAGTTTATCAAAGAAAACATTTTGGTAAGATTTGATGTGCCTGTTAAGTTAGTTATTGATAACGCCGCATACTTTTCCTCTCAAGAAATTACTGAATTTTTCTTTCAGTATGGCATCATGATCAATCATTCTTGTAATTACTTCCCTCAAGGGAACGGTCAAGCTGAGTCCAGTAATAAAAATTTGGTAAACATCATGAAAAAGCTTGTGGTAGATAACTAGAGAACCTGGCATAAGAAAATCTATGAAGCCCTCTAGGCAGATAGAGTGACTCCTGAAAGAGCCGTTGGTGTATCTCCTTTTGAACTTTTTTACGGGGTAGAAGCCAGTCTTCCATTACCATTGGAGTTAGCAACTTTCAAACTAAGATCAATAGTAGAGGATGGCATGTACAAAGATGGTTTAGAAAAAAAGATTTTGTACCTAAAAAAACTGGAAGAAGAAAGGGAAAAAAATGGTTGATCACGTCACACGACATCAAATGCATGTGAAAAACTTGTTTGAAAAAATGAGCAGACCCCAAAATTTATGGAGGGAGACATGGTGTTGTTATGGGACAAGTGCAGGGCACCCAAAGGCATGCACAAAAAATTTAAAACATTGTGGAAAGGACCTTTTAAGATCCATCAGGCATTTGATAAGAATTATTTTAAATTGACATATCCAGATGGTGAAATACTACCCCTGACATATAATGGTCAAGATTTGAAGCTCTATTAGATTTGAATTTAAAACAGGTAACCCCTATATTGTACCATATATACGTTTAGTTCCTATTTTTATTTTCCTAGTTAGGATTCCTTTCTGCTTCCTTTCCGTGTCTTGCTTTAGTTTTGTTGTGAGCCGCCTTTAATTGAGCTTTGTGAAATTAGAGATTTGAGTTCCTTTCTTGGACATCTGAATGTCCAAGTCCCTAGACAGTGCCAGTCATTGCCCCACTTTTGGTCTGCATACCTTTGGACAAAAGTAGAGGTTTAGTTGATAGTAGTGGTTTTGAAAGGTTTGTGATTTTATGGAGTCTAAGTCTAGCTATCCCCTTAGGATGGGTGACCTTTATCAGATTTTCAAAATTTCACTTCTCCTTACGATCCGGGAGGATTTTTATATGAAGTCATGCTTAATTGGGTAGGTTTGAGATCCAAAATTTGATAAAGGCCACCATTCGAAGACTTCTAACATTTATCCTCTATGATGTTGGAGTTTGTAGCTTGAATACTTTATATTGCTTCATTGGCAGAAAATTGGTCTTGGGCTTCTCCACTGGTGGAAAAGCATCAGTAGGGTGCATTTTCTATAGATGACTATTCCATGATGTCTCAGCTATTAGTATAGTTTTAAAATGGATGATTTGGGCTTGGAAATACTATTGCATTTAGAAAACATCTCTGCAGGCCGATCGTTCAAGCCCCCGAATTGATCTGGGAATGTATAGCTTGATACAACCCAGATACCAAGCAAATCCTCTTGCCCAATGATATGATGTTGGTCTCTATTGATAGAGAATCAGTTTAGAACTCGCTTCACATCCCAGAGTAAGATGAGTATTCATAAATGACATACAGTCGAGTGGTGGCTGAATATATAGCAAAGAAGTCAGTTTGGAAGAAGGAGATAATGAATGCATTGTTTTAAGAGCCTAGAAGCACCAAAGGGAAGCTTCCCAAAACACTAATGGCACTAACCTGAAGCCAAAAATCATAGACATCTTGGTGCTACTCCATAGGATCAGAGGTGAGATTGAGGCACTCAATTTCGTAGATCATCATTTCTTCTTAGTACAGGTGATCTGTTCTCAACACCATTTTATTGACTGGGTATTTATGGTAAGTGAAAATCTGGCCAATGCTCTACATAGGGATAAACATCAAAATGAATTCTATATGTCTTCAGTTCTAATGTATATATTGGCCACCATCCAAATTTTTCCAGGGCTTCCTAGATTAGAGGAATTCCCTGCTGATGTTAAGAGTTACGCATTTTTCCCCTATTTGTAATTGCATAATAGTTATGCTAATTACCTCCGAGTGAATGACACATTTACAATGAGGCTATGCAGGGAGTTACAAGGTTGCCTAGAAAGCAGATTCTCTCCCAAGGACATGGCTTTTATCAGCTAGTTTGGATGTTATTTCATTCAATTTGGGGATTTCTCATACATTTGTCTTGCAAGATTCAACCACTTCCCTTTGAAGCTTCCCAGATATCCTACTGATATGATCATGCTAGTGGAGGTGACGAGACAAGTGCTTCAAGTGAATTTGATCTGTGATGATTCTAGAAAGAAAGGCTATGAATTCCCCATGACTATCAGAGATTACAGTTGTGCATCCCGGTCTGAGGTGAAGAATGTTCTAAAGACATTTTCAAAGAGGTTTTCATTAGAAACCTATGATGTTATAAGGCCACAATATAATCCTATTAATTATGCTCACAAATAAGTGAAAATGAGCTGAGCTATCCATCATGTAGATGACATCGAAGACTACTAGGCCAATTGTAGAGATGATTTGGAGAGTAGAGAGAGATTCTATGCCAGGCTAACTATTGAACAAATCAAAAGGTTCAAAGTTAACATAGTAGTAGAGGGGCTAAAATATGACGGCAACCACATGTATGCCAATACATGTCTGGAGAATATCAAGCTCACTCCTATCAGTTTTGAGCCCATGTTGGATCAAGCCATCCATGACTTACAGACTCTAATGAGCGGCATTTACAAGAGGACAGAGCAGTGGGTTGAATGGACTGCAGGAAGAAGGAAGAGATAAAAAAGAAAGCCTCTTACTCAAAGGACCCTGACAAAAGATACTTCAAACATTTCAACAACTTCTTTAGTGATACTCCTAGTTATGACCAAAGTTTCATCTCAGCCGGCTGGGGGAGGCGATGAACCCCCTGAAAAAGAATTTCAACAAAAGAAGACTTGTGGAGAAGGCCCGCTTCTAGATATTGGGTCGACAGAGGAACCCACCAAAGGTGTGGGACCTGAGCAGTCAGCTAAATCAGTCACTGTAGATGCACCGGCTGACAGTTCAATCCAAGATACCCCAAGGTGAGAGTCCCCTATTGTAGTAGAGGTGGGTGAAGATACCTCCAATGCCGCAACTATAGAATCAGATGAGAGGATTGAGAAACAAGAGGCTACTCAAGTCATCAGATTGGTGTCTTCTTCCACTACCTCTATAAATCCATTTGCTTCAAGGCCAAACGCTACTCCTCTATTCATTAGGAAACTATTTATTGAGGAGTATGTCTTTGCCACCGAGGTCACCAGTGTCGAGTCATGGATAGAGAACACTCTAGAGTGCAAAAGAAAGAGGGAAGAAGGAGGAGCTCCCAGCAAAGATAATTTAGCTCGAGCCTTGCAACCCGGTGCCACTGCAGCAAAGGCTAAGAAAGTAAAGACGCTGTCCACATTGGGCAGGGACCTAGAAACTGGGCACTTCACTATGGAGGTAGCGAAACCCACGAAGGAGGGCAGGTTCAAAGATTTAACCCCTTCAGATTTTGAACTACACTCATTTGACATGGGTATAGCTTGACATGATACCAAGGTGGATTGGTGGAAATCCAATAATATAGTGATTGAAGAAGAGATGGAAGAACTTGAAATGGCTAAGGTACAACTTAAGGCTGAAGTCTGTGAATTGACTAATTTCATTTGGCAGTTGGTCACCCGAGTGGCTAGTGTTCCCAGTACTTAGACCACATTCGATCTAAATACCATAGAGAATCAAGGCATAATAGCCAAATTGAAAGAAAATAGACACTTCACGCAGATCGACAAGGGATGTGTTGAGAGACTCAAATCTGAAGGATTGGTAGTTGTCGAGCAACTATGTAATTCTCTTTTAAGACTGCAAACTGAAAGGAACAACATTGAGAAGAATTTGCAGACTCTCGCATCTGAGGGACTGAAGTGTTAGGAATGCATATTAAAACTCCATGTGGTAGTAAAGATGAAGAACAAAGAGGCATTGAAAGCCAAGATTTTGCAAAAAGGAGACAAACCCCTAATCGAGTGGCTCCAAAGTTTAGAGTTTAAAATCAAGATGATCATTCAGGCTGAGACAAGGTTGCAACAAGTAGATGTTAAGATCAAGGAGGAATAGAATAAAGACTTCAGATTCTTCAAGGTCTACACACGAAATCACAAATGAATGGACAAGGCAAAGAAATGATAAGACTGGCTAATATGTAGAAATCATTTTCTGATTATGTGCATAAGCTATCAAAGCAGTCTTCCACCCATTTGGACAAGGTGCCAGAACTTGAGCAGTTGAGTGGATGTATTTATAAATCCATGGAAGAATTGAAGGATCAGACAGATGCAATTAAGAGCCTGGCCAAGGAGCATTCAAGATGGCTCATCCAATATACCAATGTCCATGTCAATAGGCATGAAGAGCTCATCCGATTTATTACATCTGTCACTGCCTATAGGGATAAATTAGGCAAAGGGAATGAAACTGAAGCTTAAATAGATTCCCCCTTTGTACCAAATTTTTATGATATTGTAACGGATAAACCTTTTTTTATCATTCCTGCTTAAAATAATTTGAACCATTTCAGTTACTCTTTTTGTAACGGTCAAGACTCAAACACTATATGTACTATACCAAAGGTTAATACAAAGGTTGGCTAAATTTTGGTGTGAAAGATGGCATTTTGCAGAGTCAATTGTGTGTGTCTGAATACCACTTCTTTAACTGTTCCATTGCACTGAATTTATCTTTCTATTGAATTCAAATGTTTCTTTGAGGTTAGATTTTCTATCTGTATTCAAACCAGAGTTTTGTATTATGATTTGATACAGTTAATTAAGGGGAAAATATGTTGTTATCCTAAGTTTGGGAAATATTTCTATGATATAGATCAATTCATTGTCATTTCATCTTTAGTCTTTAGTCTTGCATCTACATTTTCAATAGTTTTTCATGCATTACTAGTTTTGTGGTTCAATATGATTGATCAAACCTCAGAATCAGCTAGATTTAGAATTGAATTTATCCTGCCTAAGCTATTTCCTGTCTAGGTTTAGTTCAGTTTACCTCTTCTATTCTCGGGTTAAGAACATACTCCTGTTAGATTAGGAAAGATCAAAATTCATTGAAAATCATTAATATAAGGGAGCTGTACTTTTAAATTCAGAGGGAAATTAGTTTGCGATTACAATTTCCCAATTGTTGTATTCAATTTCTTCTTCAATATTCAGGTATTTTAGAGTTATAACAAAGAGGAACAATCTATTTACCAAAAGGATGTTAATTGGATCCAATCCAATGCCTAAAAACACACTCTACAATAGAACCCTAAATGAGTTCCAAGACACATATCAAATTCACCCAAAATAGGGCTACAAGAAATGAGGCCTAATTAGGCACCTTTTCCCAAATAACTTGAAATTATTCTTAACAAGATGGAAAAATAACTTTGGATTCTGACACCCTTTACAAAGATCTAAAATATTTTCTAGTTCTTGTCCTCCCAAGTTGTCTGTATAGTGGGTTCCTACATACAAGCCTAAATTTAAAGGTTTCAACTCAAACATAGAATGGCCATCAAAATATTCATTTTCACCATCAAGAACCCCTCACCAAATCTTCCCATTGAATTTTGTACTTCTTCACTCATTAGTGCACCTCTCCACAATTTCTGATTGATGAAATCAATGCCTTCAATCCCTCCTACCACCTCTGCAATTCTCTGCAATCCCTAGCCATGCAACTCTGGCTCGCATAGGGCATCACTGTAAAATTATATTTCTTTCCTTCCAAGGCCCATCCTTCACTATAAAATATTTTAAAGGAGTCATCTTCCTAGTTCCAATGGCCCGTAGAGATTTCATGGTGGAAAGAGAAGTAATGACCCCATTTTGACAAACTGCCTAGTTCAGACTAGTGCCAGTGCAAAAATGAAAATTTTTTACATAAGAAAGAAAATATGAAAAAAAACAAAAAAATAATCACATGTAGAATAAAGGAACAACACACACTAACTCATGCACCAAAGAAAATGTAGAGTTCAATCCATTAAACACCAAGATGCAAAGAAACTGATTAACCGTAACTGGTTTCTCAATAACACAGTCTGTACAAAGAAATTCCAAAATCAACCAACCTCATACAAAGGTAAAGGAATGCCTTATATAGTTGAACATGACCCTATCTCAATGGTTTCAAATAGTTAGAAACCCAAATGCTCAAAAATACATCATTGCAAGACATATTGTCAATGTTGTCAATGACAATATTGACAACTTTTATAATTTTTGTGATTCTTGCATACAACTTGGTCAAAAACTCAAGAAACTTAATCAATTGCATATATAGGCCAAGTAAAACATCAAATAGGTATCCTAAACATTTATTTGTCCAATTTGACCCCTAAATGCATAAATACCACTTTTGCCACAACATTGGAAACATGTATACAAAGTGACAAATTTGGACAACACTTGCAAAGAAAGGCACTAAGGACCTTATAAGGACTCCTAATATAAATAAACACACCCTAGGACCCATCTAGTCCCATTATTCCATTAGTGGTGTGGCTAAGACCACTATAAGACAAAAACAAACTAGAAGCCCTAGGTTACCATTTAGCCCTACCTAGGTGCTCCTTCACCATACTCCCCCACAAAGGAAAGTCATGTCGCTCCTATGGAAAAATGTCTTTAGAGATTACCACCTTCTTGGAAGTTGTATTTGTAATCCATGATGCCTCAGATTCAGGCTTATTCTTCCACTTGATGAGGTGCTCCATGTACACCATGTGCATTGTGGTCTTCTTAACTCTTGAATCCAGAACCCTGTCTGCTTCTAACTGTGGCTTGGGAGGTAGTGCAGTAGGTGGATGGTCCCACAATAGTGTGTCCCACTTTTTTGAACATCCTGATTTTTTCTGAAATTGCACATTTTTAAGAAAATATGTTGATTTAAGCCTTGAGAGGTCCCATTTGAAGGAGTAAATTCAAAATGGCTAGATAAAAGCCTTTTGGATCAAAATTCCTTTGGTATAATCCCTCTACTCCTCACTCACACCTACAATCGAGTCTCCTTTGAACCCATCAAAATGCTGACAAAAAATCAATTTGACATTAACTTTTTATTGGATAAAATAAATTCATTTGAAAAACCCAAATATAGGATGATAGTACTCCGAGAAAGCTTTCCAATTATTATGAGTTATATATATATTGAGTTTATTTAGACTTTTCTTTTTAAGTTTTACTAAACATAGGTTGTCTAACCATTTAGCGACTTCTCTGTTTGACACTTCTGAAAAAATAGTAAATTAGGGAAAAAAATTATGCAAAATATGTAAGAAATAGGTTTTTATGTTAGCTTTCTATCAAAAAAATAATAAATTAATTTCAATATATACAGATAGAGTTAGAGCGATCAAAGTGAACCTTTGTCCATATTATAATTAATGTCACTTCATAACTCAATAAACTATTAAATATTCAACCAAATTGAATGAAACCAAATGTGTTCCCTAGATATTTGTGTTACAAACCTAAATTCAAAATAATTATGTTCTTATCAGTTTTATAAAAAAAGTTATGTTGATCAAAGTGAATGTCACTCCTGAAAAAATCCTGATTTTTCACAAAAATAATTTTTGAAGGAGAAGGAAAATTGGATACAAATAAATTCCATTTTTTTTAAAAAAAAAATATTTATAAACTAGAAACAAAATGATAAAAGTCACTAGTTTACATCATCTTCAAATTCTTAATGGTTTAGTGACAATTGATGTTCGAAAGCGAAGTTTTTTTTCAGAATGTTCATTTCAGTGTCAAAGTTGGCCAAAAAGTGGGACACAGTTTTGTGGGATCACCCAGGCTTTCAAAATCACTACTAACCCCTTGACTATTGTGACCCATCTCAGCTATTGGCCCTTTGAATTCGATCAAGTCTTGGACATGAAAAACAAGAGATATGCTCAAATCTGAAGGTAAGTCTATTTTGAATGCATTAGCCCCATACTTGGCTATGATCTTGCAATGTCCCACCCTCTTCATCTAAATTTAAGTAGGCAAAGCTTTCTCCAATATTAATTTGTTCAAATTAACCATCACATAATCACCTATCTCAAACTGAATGTCTCTCCTCTTTTCATCCACTTTGGCCTTCAACTTTTATGTACTGTCTTGTATGGTCTTCTTAACTTGATCTTGGATCTCCTTGATAGTTTGAGTGAATTCCCCATAATGACCACTCCTATACTCCATGCCTCCAAGATCCCTAAGCTCACACACACCCCTTGGGTGCATCCCATAAACAGCTTCAAATGGGCTTCTCCATGTTGTTTTGTTCATACTATGATTGTATGCATACTCTGCTTGAGGAATGACCACATCCCATGTCTGACCATACTCTTTAGTGAGGCACATCCATAGGTTACTCAAAAATCTATTGACCACCTCAGTTTGGCCATCTGTTTGAGGATAGTAGGCTGAACCAAATTAGAGATTAGTACCCAATCTATTCCAAAATGTTTTCAAGGAATGACTCATGAATTTCACATCCCTATCTAATACAATACTTAGGGGAAAACCATGGATTCTCACAGTCTCCTTAAAGAAAAAATATGCTATATGGATAGCATCATGAGTAGTCTTGCAGGGTATAAAATGACCCATTTTGCTAAATCTATCAACCACCACATAGATGTTGTCATATCTTTTTTTTTCTTGGTTAGTCCCACTATGAAGTCCATGCTCACACACTCCCATGGCCCTTTTGGGACTGGTAAAGGTTGGTATAAACCTGCATTACTCATTCCTCCTTTGGCTTTCATGCACACTACACATTGCTCAAAATACCTAGTCATATCCCTTATCAACTTTGGCCAATGGTAAAACATTTTTACTAGTTCCAAGGTTTTGTTCATACCAAAATGACCACTCAAGCTCCCATTATGTTTCTTCTGTATGAATTTCTCTCTGATTGAACCCCTTGGCACACAGAACTGATTACCCTTAAATAACAATCCATTTTGCAAAGTAAAATTAGAAACATTGCTATGGAAATGATTCTAAAAATCAGTACACACCTTGTAGGCTTCACCAAAGTCTTCATCTTCCTTGTAGATATCTCTAAAACTCTCTATGCCAATTCTATTCAAGTGAACTTTTTGAACTGTCGAAAATCTCCTACTTAGTGCCTCTACAACCTTGTTCAATTTCCTCTTCTTGTGCTTAATTCTGAATGTGAATGCTTGTAGGTATTCCATTTATTTTAGGTGTTTGTTTCTTAGTTTCTCCTGGGTATTGATATAGATAAGGGCTTGGTTGTCCGTAAACACTACAGACTCCTTGGGTAGTAGGTAATTCCTCCACTTTCTAAGTGACTGAACTAAGGCATACAATTCCAAGTCATAAGAAGAGTATTTATTCTTGGCTTCATTTAATTTTTCACTAAAGAAGGCTATTGGCCTACCTTCTTGTCTTAACACACCCCCTACTGCCATCCAACTTGCATCACACTCAATTGAACACAAAATTTTCAAAACTAGGGAACTTTAGGATAGGTTGTGTGGCTACTTGCTTCTTCAACATTTCAAAGGATTTCTCTACTTGTAAGGTCCACCTAAACTTTTTTTTACCCCACCCTTGATGGTATCTAACAATGAGACACAAATACCACTGAATTTCCTAATAAATTTCCTATAAAATTTGGCTAACCCATGGAAACTTCTTACCTTAGTTTTTGTGTTAGTTGGTGGCTAGTTTAGGCTAGCTGCAACTTTGTCTTGATCCATCTTCAAGGATTCCTTAGACACTAGAAATCCCAAGTACACAAGTTCTTGATTCAAGAACTCACATTTCTCAATATTGATAGCCAGCTTCTCTTCATGTAACCTCTGCAATACAGTCTCTACATGCTTGATATGCTCCTCTCTTTTTTTTAATTAAAATCAGTATATCATCAATATATACAACTGCAAACTTCCCTATGTAGTCCTTGAGCACTTTATTCATGAGCCTCATGAATGTTCTTGGAGAATTTGTGAGACCAAATGACATCACAAGCCACTCATACAACCCATCTATGGTCTTGAATGTCATTTTCCATTCATCTCCCTCCTTCACCCTTATTTGGTGATAACCACTTTTCAAATAAATCTTAGTGAAGTACATTTTCCCTCCAAGAAAATCCATAAGATCCTCAATCGTAGGTATGGGGAACCTATACCACATTGTAATTCAGTTTATGCCCCTATATTCTATGCAAAGTCTCCTTTTCCTCCCTTCTTGGATGCCAACACAATCGGGACTACACATGGGATAATACTCTTCTTGAGCAAGCCTTGATCCAAGAGTTCTTGCACTTTCTTTGCCACTTCCAAGTTCTCATAAGGGCTAAGCTTATAATCTTCCTTATTAGGAAAAGATGCACCAGGGACAAAGTCTATCTGATGGCTTATCACTCTTCTAGAGGTAAGGTTGTAGGATTTCCATCACTTACTATATCTTTATACTTCACAAGAAATTCTTGAATCTCTTATGAGAAGGGTTCCTTGGCCGGATTCACTTCTTCCTTGGGCTTTAGAAAATATCATAACCTTCATTATCTTCATCCTTAAGGTCTTTCACAAAATCCTTTCCACTACACAACAAAATCCTAGTAGTCTTGGGTTGTGGCTCATCGTCTTCCAACAGAGACTGAATCTTTAAATTTTTGCCTCCTTTCTTGAATGTTATGGAATTCTCTTTCCCATCATACACTTCTCCATTATCATATTGCCAAGGCCTTCCTAACAAAAAATGACAAGCTTCCATTGCTAAGATGTCACAAAGCAACTTGTCCTATATCGTGCTATAGAAAACTCAACCCATGTTTGTTCATTCTTCAACACACTTTGGCCTTTATTTACTCATGTCACCTTGTATGGATTTACATGGGGTAATTTGGCTAGCTTGAGTTTGTCCATTGCCTCCTCTGATATCATGTTATCTATGGAATTAGAATCCACAATCACCTTACAAACTTTGCCAAGGATCTTGCATCTTATCCTAAACAAAGCCCTCCTATGTTTGGGTTCACCTTTGAATGGTTTCCTTATCAACACCCTCCTAAACATGAGATTTTCTCCCATCTTAGAGTCTAGATGATCAATCCAAGGTGCTTTTACACTTGAAGTGTCCTCATGAGAATATGCCACTCTCTTATCATGGTTTGAAGTAGTAGGTTTCTCAGGGAATCTATATGTCGGGTGGCCCATTTGACCACAGTTGTAACACTTCAGACATGGAAAGTATGAGTTACTTCTACCTAGCCCTCTTCCTCTACTAGGGCCTCCTTGATTACCCCTACCTCTGGTATAACCCCCTCTTGGAGTAGTTTCATTACTATGCTCGGTCAATTTGGTTTCACCTTGGTTTATTTTTTCATTGCCTCTGCCTTGATAACCTCCTCTATGACCCCATTGGTCTCTTCCTCTACCTATTTGTTTGAAGTTAGAGTCACCTTTCTTTTTATTCTTTTCCTCCACCCTTAGAGCCAGTTGATGACACCTCTGAACTGTGGTTGGTTTCCATAGGCTAATCTCTTCTTGGATGTTCAACTTAAAACCACCCGTGTACCTGGCCACCTTTTATTGATTCATTTTCTTGTTTCTTGGACCTAAGACACGATCTCTGAAACTCCTTTGTATAAGAGGCCACATCTCATAGTCCTCTGATGGATAGTTTTCTTTTATCTTGGTCACCATGACATTCCAATTTTCTATAGGTTTCTTGCCCATTCTAATCCTCTCATCTTGAAGATACTTCCACCATGTTAGTGTTGACCCTCTGAGTCTTGACTTAGCCACCTTGAGCTTATGTGCCTCTATCACACCTTCACATTAGAAATGGTTTTCCATTCCTTCAATCCAATCTATCACTGCTTCTATCCCATCTTCCCACTAAACATTGGTATTTCCTCCAATGCCTTACCTCCTAGGGCTTTTATGGCTTTCAAGAAGGGTTCTTCTTTACAGACAAGATCTAGTTTAGGGATAATATATTCCTCGGCAATATTTTTACCCCTATCACTAGTTTCAACTTCATTGTTCCTAGTTACATTAGCAATTTCTTATAGCCTTATCTTCATTCCGTCTAAGGCTTCTTCAAGGAGTCTATTATTCTCCTTTTTCTCATCCACCTCTTTAGCTAGCTCTTCATTATATACCATGCTTAACTCTCTCACCGATTCACCAATAGCTGCAGACATACACTATTTTCCCAAGTCTTTAACTTTCTCTGATACCAATCTGATGTAACTAAAAGTCTTGCTCTTTACCCTATCTCCCTCTAGGGTATCCTAAAGGCCACTTCTTTGACCTATTAGGGTTCTTTACTAACCCTAATATCCCCAAGTATTCTTTACACAAGATCCTTCTTCTTTCAACTTGTATAAACCAATCAAGAAATCAAATCACTCATCACCTAGCCCATGGAGCTCTTCTTCCACCATCATCACTAACTGATCCAACATGATCAATATCAATCCCACAAGGAGAGGTGGGATTCTACGATATCAATTGTATCCAATGCAATTCCTACAAACACACTCTGCAATAGAACCCTAAATGAGTTCAAAGAAAATTATCAAATTCACTTAAAACATGGCTACAAGAAATTATGCCTAATTAGGAAACTTTTCCCAAATAAATTGAAATTATCCTTAACAATATGGAAAACTAACTTTGGATTCTAACACCCTTTACAGAGATCTAAAATATTTTCTAGGTCTTTTCCTCCCAAGTTGTCTGTATAGTGGGTTCCTACATACAAGCCTAAATTTAATGTTTTCAACTCAAACAGAGCATGGCCATCAGAATCTTTATTTTCACGATTAAGAATCCCTCACCAAACATTCCCATTTAATTTGTGACTTGTTTACTCATATGTCCACCTATCCACAGGCTCTTATTGAAGAAATCAATGCCTTCAATCCCTTCTAAAACCTCTGCAACTCTTTGTAATCTGTAGCCATGCAACTCTGGCTCGCCTAGGGAATCAATATAAAAATAGCTTGCTTTCCTTCCAGGGCCCATCCTTCACTATAAAATATGTTAAAGTAGTCATCTTCCTATTTCCAATGGCCTACAGAGATTCCACGGTGGAAAGAGTAGTGATGACATGTAACTAATTGAATGTTTGATAATGTTAAGTTGAAGATGATGCAAAATATTAAATGAGTTAATGGTTTGTATTGTCATTGATGTCAACTTGATATCATCTATACGGTCATGTACATAATGCCAAAGACTTCAGAGAATCAATTGAACAATGATTATGCTTTCAGAAATGCATAAAAGTCAAGTATTCACTAAGTGACAGACAACACCGATGAAGTGCACACCATCAGTAAAGATAGAGAAAAAGGTCACAGTCATACCCGATGAGCAGAAGAGAGTGTTTCCTCATGAAGCAAAATCACAGGATGCCTGACAAATAAAAGATAGTGTTTCCCAATGGATGGAGATCCTAAAGCTAACTGGAGTTACAACGACAGAACTAGCAGATGTCACCGACGATGAACTGCAGAATTGACCGACAGAATAGAGAGTTTAGAAAATGACAAAATATCTAGCCGGTAGAGCTTAAGGATAGACTTAACTGGTTGTTTTATTTGTTTTATTTGACCATAGTTAAGTAATTGATTTAAAGAATATTTATATAGTTGGCAAGAAGATAACTACAAGATAAATCAAGAGTTAAAGCCGTAAATCAAATTAGTTGGATTGTTTTTCACGCCAAGAATCAAGAATCAAGAATCAAGAATTAAGGAATATCATGTCTATATAAGAGACAAGAATAATTCATTTTCGTAAGCCATCAGATACATGAAAGGGGAGTGAATAGAAAGAGGATGTTGAAGAAAAACTGGTGAAGGAGAAACTTCATACAGTCCTGATCAATCAAGCTGAGGGAGAGCTAAAGAATTCTGCAGAAACCGACGAATAGTGAAGCATAGCATCACAGAGAAGAAAATGTGGAGAAAAAGGAATTGAATTGTTACATTGATTAGAGAGGTATTGTACTTAAATAGATCTGAAAATCTGCAATTCAAAGTTGCATTAGAAATAGGTCATAGTGTTTCAATTTAACCATTGAAGCATAAGTCTCTTAACAGAAAAAGACTTAACAGTCTTCTATAATTGAGGTATATCCTAACAGATTGCGAAAAAGGTTGATTCATGAAAGTAGCATTGAATTTACATAAATCCTATTGACAACCTAAGAAGAAGGTTTATTCAAGGATGGTAGCAAGATTTTCCTAAAGCCTATTGATAGTCTAAGAAGGAGGCTGATTCAAGGATGGTAGAAAAATAGATGCGAGATACTAAGTGACAACCTATATGTACAAAATCTTCTAACAAGGTCGCAGTTAATAGTGTGTTTGTAACCTTTAACAGGGTTGGCTCCTAATAGGGCTCACTTCAAAAGAGTGATAATTTGGGGTACCGGTCCCAGTGGTTTTTTCCCTTAATAGGGTTTCCACATTAAAATCCATGTGTTATGTGTGTATGGTTTATTACTTTATTGTTTTACATTTCACATATGCATTTCTAGATTGATT
>MU223675.1:263729-287080 GCA_018584345.1 Thuja plicata | reverse complement strand
ACACCGATGGCTACTAGATGCAAATTAACAAAGGAAGACAAGACAATAGAGGTAAATCAGACTTTGTATAGATCAATGATAGGAAAACTCATGTATGTTGTACACACTAGACCAGATATTGCACATGGAGTAGGAATTGTTGCTAGATTTTCTGCTAACCCCAGGGAATCACATATGACTAGTGTGAAGAGAATCTTAAGATATCTAAAGAATACTGAGGAATTTGGCTTATGGTATAGAAGAGAAGGCAAATTTGAACTAAAAGTGTTTATTGACGCTGATTGGGCTAGAAATCTTGATGACCGAAAGAGCACCACTGGAGGAGCATTCTTTATGGGTGACAGACTTGTCACGTTGATTAGCAAGATTCAAGGATGCATCTCTCAGTCTACTGCAGAAGTAGAATATGTTACTGCTGCTGCAAACTGCTCAAATATTGCATGGATCAAACAATTCCTGGAAGGTATGCATATGAAGATCTTAGAACCAGTTATTATCTATTGTGATAACACCAGTGCAATAAACATTTCCAAGAATCTAGTCATGCATGCAAAGACTAAACACATTGCCATCAAGTATCATTATTTAAGAGAACAAGTTCAAGAAAAAGAGGTGATACTTGAATATGTGCAATCAAAAAAACAATTAGCTGATATCTTCACCAAGAAACTATCCAAGGATACATTTGAGTACCTGAGAAAGAGACTAGGGGTAAAACCCATGTCTACCAGTCAGTAAAGGACTGAAGGTTGCATCGGCCATATATTATTAGAATATCATTCATGATTGATGCAAGAAAAAGATGAAATTCAAAGCTACATCTATATATATAGAAAGGTATATATCAGAAAGGAGAACTAGAGCATATTTTTGTATTGATGATGGATAAGGGAAATTCAAGGAATATATTATGGATAGAAGAAAATAATTGTTTGAAATGAATGTCAGATATTTGTAAAATATTTGTTTGGCATTGTTGTCAAAGGGAGAGAATGTATCCATATTATCATCAGAAACTATTCATTATTAGATTACTCCAAACAAGGAGAGATCATATCCACAGGGAGAGAATTTTTATGAAGAAATCATATACAAAGGGAGAGATTGATGACATGTAACTGATTGAATGTTTGATAATGTTAAGTTGAAGATGACGCAAAATAATAAATGAGTTAAAGGTTTGTATTTTCATTGATGTTAACTTGATATCATCTATACGGTCATGTACACAATGCCAAAGACTTTAGAGAATATAATAAATGGAACAATGATTATGCTTTCAACAATGCATAAAAGTCAAGTATTCACTAAGTGACAGACAACACTGACAGAGTGCACACCATCGATAAAGATAGAGAAAAAGGTCACAGTGATACCCGACAAGCAGAAGACAGTGTTGCCCAACGAAGTAGAATCATAGGATGCCTGATGAACAGAAGATAGTGTTGCCCGACGGATGGAGATCCCAAAGCTAACTAGAGTTACACCAATGGAACTGGCAATTGTCACCAACAACGAACTGCAGAATTGACTGACAGAACAGAGAGTTCAAAAAATAACAAAATATCTAGCTAGCAGAGCTTAAGGATAGACTTAACTGGTTGTTTTATTTGTTTTATTCAACCACAGTTAAGTAATTGATTTAAAGAAGATTTATACAGTTGGCAAGAAGATAACTATGAGATAAATCAGGAGTTAAAGCCGTAAATCAAATTGGCTAGATTGTTTTTCACGCCAAGAATCAAGAATCAAGAATTAAGGAATATCATTTCTATATAAGAGACAAGAATAATTCATTTTTGTAAGCCATCAAATACACGGAAGGGGGGTGACTAGAAAAAGGATGCTGAAGAGAAACTAGTGAAGGATAAACTTCATACAGTCCTGATCAATCAAGCTGAGGGAGAGGTAAAGAATTCTGCAAACACCGACGGACAATGAAGTACAACATCATAGAGCAACAAGTTTAGAGAAAAAAGAATTGAATTGATAAATTGATCAGAGAGGTATTGTACTTAAATAGATCTGAAAATTTGCAATTCAAAGATGCACTAGAAATAGGTCATAGTGTTTTAGTTTAACCATTGAAGCATCAAGTCTCTTAATAGAGCAGGACTTAACAGTCTTCTATAATTGAGATATATCCTAATAGATTGCCAAAAAGGTTGATTCATGAAAGTAGTATTGAATTTGCATAAAGCCTATTGACAGCCTAAGAAGAAGGTTGATTCAAGGACGGTAGCAAGATTTTCCTAAAGCCTATTGACATTCTAAAAAGGAGGCTAATTCAAGGATGGTAGAAAAATAGATGCGAGATACTAAGTAACAACCTATATGTACAAAATATTCTAACAAGGCCACACTTAACAATGTGTTTGTAACCTTTAACAGGGTTGGCTCCTAATAGGGCTCACTTCA
Source organism: Thuja plicata (assembly GCA_018584345.1). Taxonomy (NCBI): domain Eukaryota; kingdom Viridiplantae; phylum Streptophyta; class Pinopsida; order Cupressales; family Cupressaceae; genus Thuja; species Thuja plicata. The sequence continues at coordinate 284,662 of MU223675.1, read as the reverse complement.
AAAGAGTGATAATTTGGGGTACCGATCCCAGTGGTTTTTTCCCTTAACAAGGTTTCCACATTAAAATCCATGTGTTATGTGTGTATGGTTTATTACTTTATTATTTTACATTTCACATATGCATTTTTGGATTGATTGGTATACTCTGCATATTTACTGAGTATCGGTAAATAAGTTTTACTACTTATCGGTAATCAAGGAGAATAAGGACGGACAAGGTAAATCGACAAACAGTTAGTTATTTAAAGTATTTCAAGGCATGCATCTTGTAGGGAATTAATAATATAAGGTGTATTTATTGGTGTATTGAAGTTTAAAGGATAATTTTTTGATGCCACTGATTCAGCCCCCCTTTCAGTTATTACTAACAAGAAGTTATGACCCCATTTTAAGAAACTGCCTGGTTCAGACCAGTGCCAGTGCAAAAATGAAAACTTTTTACATAAGAAAGAAAATATGACCAAAAAAAAAAATAATCAAATGTAGAATCAAGAAACCACACACAATAACTCATGCACCAAAGAAAATGTAGATTTCAATCCATTAAACACCAAGATGCCAAGAAATTTCTTAACTGTAACTGGTTTCTCAGTAACAAAGTCCATACACAGAAATTCAAAAATCAAAAACCTCATACAAAGGTTGAGGGAGGCCTTATATAGTTGACCATGAACCTATCTCAATAGTTTCAGACAGTTAGAGACCCAAATTCTTGAAAATACATCATTGCAAGAAATGTTGTCAATGTTGTCAATGACAATATTGACAACTTTTATAATTTTTGTGATTCTTGCATACAACTTTGTCAAGAACTAAAATAACTTAACCAATTGCATGTCTAGGCTAAGTACAACATCAAATAGGTCTCCTAAACACTTCCTTGTCCAATTTGACCCCTAAATGCACATAAATACCACTTTTGCCACAATATTGGTAACATGTATACCAAGTGACAAATTTGGACAACACTTGCAAAGAAAGTCACTAAGGACCTAATAAGGCCTCCTAATATAACTCAACACACCCTAGGACTCATCTAGTCCCATTATTCCACTACTGGTGTCGCTAAGACCACTACAAGCCAAAAACAAACTAGAAGCCCTAGGTTACCATTTAGCCCTGCCTAGGTGCTCCTGCACCATGCAGGGATAAGGGTCATCCTTCCTATAACTAATTGTATGAAAAATTAACTATCATTTTCTTATTTCCAACCAGTCCTTGCATAGTTCTATAGGTTAAAATTTTTATACCAGAGCTTTTTACTTGAACATATATTAGCATTTCAATATAAAATCAAATTCATATATAAAATCTACTCATTATTTTTTATTAGGATAGAAATTGGTTTTGAAGGGGCCTCTAAACCCTTTAAAACAATATTTTTAGGGGGATCTGGATCACCACTAAAAAAAATGTTGCAAAAGATAAAATATTTCTAACTAGCAGCCCAAATCCAAGAAACAATCAGTGACAAAAAAATTGATGTCCAGTAACACATCCACTGCCCATAAATCAGACTAAAAGGTCCTAGCCTCACATCAAAGAAATAATATCTCAAGAAAGAAGGTCCTTAGGGTTTTATAAGGCTCCCCAAACCTGAACATTGGGTTTTAACATGGATCCAAAAACCATAAAGAGAAACCAAACAACAAGATTGAGCATCATAAAACTAGGTGAAACTATGGGGTTTTGACAAGTTCTCCAAACCAACGTGGGATAAGACATAAAATCTACTCTTTGTTATAGTCTATTTCCTTTTAAATTAAATACTACCCAAATAAATTTTAATTACAAGGTAAATTAAGTTATGTTGCTAGATATTAAAGTTTGCTCTATCTAAAGGCAATTTAAATTAATTTGTGTAGATCATGGAATGAAAGCCTAAATTAATGGTAATGCAAAGTACACATTCTACTAGAAGTAGATATATTATTGAGAAAATATACTCTTATAGGATATAGATAATCAAAATTATTTTAGTAGAAGATACAATTACAGAGAAAATTCTAAAATAGATAATTTCTGAAAGATCTCTAGGTAATAAGGTGGAGCTAAACGTCAAGTCTAGGAAAAATTCCATTCTTACAAACTCTTTCACATTTATAAATTAAAACTATGTCCCAATTAGTTTTTCAAACATTCTCAAATGGATTTAGTTTCACCAAGCCAGTCACATGTGTGAGAATTTCTCTTTGTAGACTAGACGGATCCTAATTATTTAGTTGTATGGATATGGAACATCTACAAAAGTAAAAAAATGATAGTTATGCAAAGAAAAAAGAATACCACACAATTCAAATGTGTGGGTTTTTTAGTTCCTACCAAGGAAAGAAACTATTGCAGAGGCTTAAACATTAAACTGTGATTAATCTTGTTTTGTTCACCCAATCAAATTGTTAGAATTCTTTGTATAAATGCCATTTCCAAAATGTTTTATGTACAACTTGCAATTTTTTTACTCACTGTATTGATATAAATTATTTTTTCAGTCTCGGATTCATACTTTAGACGATTGGAAGATGCATTTGTAAATATAAATGGAAGAGAACGCACACAAATTAAGGTCTAGGATAATCGTAATATGTGTGTTCTAGATTTTCAGAGACTCTTGTGAATGAGGCAAGGGAAGCAAGGAAGGGGAAGGTGAAAAAACTATACAAGTTTGGACAGTTGGTTATTACGGTTTTAATAGATGTGCTATGTAATGCCTCGCCAGGGAACCCAGGAGAACTTAACCTAAACATAACACTAAGTTCACGGAATAATTTTTTTTTTAAATGTTTACAAACAATAATGATAACAATGCGGAAGCAACATAATGAAGTACATGACATACATGAAATACAACACATACATGATTAACATTTCTCGAGGGTTCCTTGACGTAGAATTTCTTAAACAAACTAATCTACGATTACAATAATAAAGAACTGACATAAAGGTTACATAATCTGAAACCAATAACATACATCTCAATAATAAAGATTACGTATACATTTGATACCATAAGGTATACTACCTAATCAACATCCACTGCACAAGTCGTAGGGTATGTAATAATACATAATAAACAATACAATGCATCCTCCAAAGATGATAACCAATATATACATATGGTACAAATGCACAACTCAAGTAATTGATCAAGTCTCCAAAAGACTATGAAGGTGAAACTGCAACAAGGAACATCCAAGCATGAAGAAGAATCCGTCAGAATCTCAATGGTAATAAGAATCACTACCACCTGACCACGTGGAACCAAAGGTCCACTCCCACTGTGCTGAGGAGATAGTAACAGGTCCATCACACTGGGTATACAACAAGAATACAAACAAGGTATACATGACCTCATACTCCATGCAAAGGAAGCTCCTAGAAGCACTCTAAACCATAACAAGGAACACTAAACAACACCAGAGGTAACTGACACACATAGGATAACCTAAGATGTATATAGGAAGGTGTCATCATGTACGTCGCATCCTTAAGTTAAGTCCTAAAAATCCCTTAATGGATTCTGACACCCAAGTGACTATACATGGAATCAATGACCTTTCAAACAGACAAGATCACTAATGATTCCCGAACCCACACCTCGAAAGGGGGCAAGCATCATCTCATCCTCCATCCTAGCCTATAGTAGCACTCAAGCATGGGTGAGGCATTAATCTTATTAGTTTAATACTAGGTCAGCCTAATTAGATTCATTATGTTATCACTTGTTACCACTACTTACAATAAGCAACCCCTAACGACCACTTGTGGGCTCTGGTACTTATTGCAAGCCACCTCCTACTATACAACTAGGTAACCTACCCTAGGTTCACAAAAGAGTATCATAAAGATAGATAATAAATCAAATCGCAACCTATCCATTCAGGTGCACATAGGTTCTCAATAGCCAAAAAACATCCATAGTGTCCTCACAGGACCAAACAATACATCATATCTGAATCAGGTTGGGTTTAGGAAATCAGGACCATGACATTATCATATAAACACAAACTGACATCATAATAACATCATACAGAAAGTACAACCCTGAAACCTCTGGATTTAAGTCCTAAGGTCATCTAGCCCAATAGATACCCGAAAGCATGATAACATAGGAGAACATTCAATTAATCTTATACACGCACCCAAAGCACATCATAGTACAATAATTCATATTTTAGAATGCATTTAAACTAAATATAATGTTAAGGTAGGAATAAAAAAATTTATAATTCCTAATCATGCAAATTCATTTATTCACTAAAATTACTATCCAACAATAACTAAATATTCCATATTGAAAAATGTTAACATTAACTATAGATCTATTTATAAAATCAGCATATAAATACATCTAGGGATTAATTACCAATTTTCAGTTATAATTATAAAATTCTTAGGTGTAATATAAGCGTTAATACGAGCCATCAATAACACTTCTATAAATAACTATTAATCACCCTACAATCTTACTGATTAATAAAGATCAATTTATAACAATGATAAAAAGATATACCCTCCTTTGTCTATAAATTAATAACAATATTAATTAATTCTTCATGATTCCATCCCTAATTATACTCCTCATGCCATAAATTAATACAAAAATAATTTAAAATTAATTTAAAATTAATTTAAAATTAACTATAAACTAATTTAAAAATCAATTATAAACTAACTCATAATTAACAATAAACTAGTTTAAATTAATAATAAACTAATTTAAAAATAATAATAATAACAGTAAACTACTCTAAATATTAAAATAAACTAATAAATAAAAATTTAATTTAAACTAAAAAAATTAAATTACAAAACAAAAGAAAACCGAATTTAAAAACTTTATTGAATAAACAAAAAAAAACATAAAATAACATATGTTTGGGGGGGGGGGTACCATGGCCCCAACTCCCCCTTCTCCTTCCCACCCGCAGGACTGTACCACGTGGGCTCTGCGGCCCCCATGGTCCCCACCCTCGTGGGTTCCACGGCCCACAAGCCCACGGGAGTCCCCGTGCGATTCTACCTCTGTGCAGAGTGCCAGGCCCGTGCGGTACCCGCGCGGCAGGATGGTGGGGGAGTTGGTGGCGCCCGCCACCAAATAACATTCCAAATTTTTTTTTATAAAAAATTTTAAAACATGTGATTTGGATAAAACAAAATCCATATAACTCTTTTTTTTTTAAAATAGGTATATTTCTGAAAATGGAAATTAAAAATGACATGAATATTTTTTGTCTTTTCTAGAATTTTACATGACTGGTGTATATTATTTTTTATTCTGTATAATTTCCAGAGAGTCATTTTTTAATCCAAATTGATTTTTTTTCATAGGAAATTAATTTTTCCTAAAGATTAATTTTCTCCTAAAGTAATTATTTTTCCTTTCTCTATAGTTCCAACTATAGGGTAATTTAATTTTTTCATTTTCTAGGAGTTGTATATCAAATTTTTCAACCAAATTTGGCTAGCATAACATTACGATGCTAAATAATAATTATCTAAAATAAAAACTCTAGGGTTTCAAGAACACCCATTTAAACAAGAAATTCAAACCACTCCTAATTAAGGGAATTTAATCCATAAACCACAATGAACATACATTTTAAGCAAGAATTGAATCACAAAAGGAATCAAACCCTACCTTAGATCCAATGTAAGAACGGAGGTAATTTTGCCTTTGAAGGTGATTAAACCTTCGATCTACCAAGCACACACACAATCACAAATTTTCCACAAACTTTCTCCAACATGCATCCACAAGAATCCACAGATCTTCAAAAACCATGAACACACAAAAGCTTCTCCAAAAATGCTCACAAAAAAAACTGTTATCACCAAATGAGAGAAGGATCCCCCTAATGAGGATCAGTTTCCCCTAAACAAGCAATCCCTAATGACAACTCATTCAGTTAACTCCTAAAAGGACTCCTCTCCAAAATTGAAAGTAATAACAATTAATAATTAAAATATCTAATTACTTGCACAACTCAACTTTGACTCCTAAAATCAAGTTGGTCTCTTGAGTTTGAAAATACTTTTTCAACCAAATCTTGCACATGTAATTAATAAAATATTAATATAAATAACTTAAATATTTACATCACAGTTATCCATGCAACTAAATATTTAATTATTTAATTAAGTATAAAAGCTTATTTACTCTAATTTTCAATTAAATATTAATATTCAATAGTTGCACTTTAATTAAACTTACAATTAAACATAGGTATTTAATTTAATTTTCAATTAATTAAATACCCTATATTTAATAATTAATTGCAATGATATACAATTAAATAAATAACATGATATAATACCCACATGATCACATCAAGCACCTGGAATCAAACACAAGCAAAAATCAAACATGCACTAGGAAAGGGATACACGAATTCCTATCAACTATATGAATTCGGTAAGGTAGCCAAACAGATACTTTTCCACTAACTAGGACAATCAGGTTTAGGATAGGATTTGGACCTGATAACTATCTCCCCTCTCTTACCATTGAGATTAATGCGATAGGGCATGCTCACTCCTACCAATTTAGGGAAGACGTATCCCAGTACCTGCAAACCTGTCATCACAAAGACGAACATACATGCATATATCATATGAAAAACAATGGTTGAGACTAGGTTATCATGTGGATCTCGCCAAAGCAAGTAATTACGACTCTATCCCATACCATACCCAACACATCAAACAGTAATGCAAAACATACAATGATCTATGTGCATATAAATCTAGGGTCAGTATTGTAAGAAAAACATAATCGAAATGAACTCCTAACATATACATAGGCATCATTAAATAACCATAAATCACATATACACAAAAGATACAACATGATAATAATGGATCAATAACATACTGAAAAGTAACGCATGAATATCCTTAAAATCACCTGAAAGAACTAACACATACATACTATGGTCTAAAAGAGATCAGAAACTCACACAGACAGTCAAACAAAGGGATAGGTATTACATGTTGCATGTTCAAGAGGTGTCACCATCTTGCAATGCCACATACGAATGCAGGTCTAAATTACAAACATTGCAGAAGTCCTCTATGGAATCAAAGAAAGCATGAGTCAGGAGCGGGAGCAGTAGATCTGAACGCAGTACATGGATCCCGTCTAGAGGCTTCAATTCAAGATGCTTTTGTTCGACCCTCTCCACTCTCACCCAACAATCATCCACCCCCCTTCTTGGCAGCAAAGGGTTTAGGTGTGTATTCAAAGGATAGATTGATGAGCAAGGAATGTTAGCAACCAATCCTAGATTTGGCATTATTATTACAGTTAAGAAGCTTAACCAGGAAGGCTTACAAATTCATAAAGAGTGGTCGGCAACTACAACACTACATCATTTGAAAAGCTATTATATTGAGAACTCAACTTATTCTTGTTATTGATGAAATTTAGGTTTCATGTGTTCAGATTATTTTTAACTAATTTCTACTATGGACGACTGCAATAGAAACTTTTTCTATTCAAACTGAGTTTGGTCTTTTGGCTTGTATTTACATTTACAAGTAGGAGCTGTAATGGGAAAATTTAGAAGTAATATCTTAATGGAAAATTTCATGTTTCAAGGACCTTTCCTGGTTTGGTCTTGTGTGTGTATTAACATTTAAAAGTAATGTGATACAAGTTTTTATTTGGTGAGTGGGATATGATTTTGGACCTGTCATGGTGTGATTGCACACTAGGGTAAATTATCTTGGCCAACTCCATCACCCCAATCTGTTCAAGCTTAAAGGGTATTGCGTAGAGGATGATCACCACCTCTTGGTGTATAAATTGATGCATAATTGTAGTGTGGAAAATCATCTCTTTAGAAGTGAGTAATTCTTATCTCATTATATAACTTGAATCTTTGGAGTTTTTGGTTGATATAGAAATTTTAGTTCTCCCTTGATACAATTGAAAATTGTGTGAAATTGAATGTTCATCTTGTTATTACTACAGAGGTTTCTCATTTTTGGCATTGTCTGCATCCTATGTTTGTTCTCTTGTTTTTCACAAATTGATTATCAATAAGCCAAAGACTTCTTTTGTATAAATAAATGTCAATGGATAACACAAACTGAGCATCTTCATCTTCATTTTCCAAAAGTTGTGATGGCAATTGTCTATCTTGTCAAGCATCAAGCGCTACAATGAAATGGAGTAGTGAAAAAAGCATGAGAAAATTTAGGTTGTTGGCGGAAGACACCATGAATGGACATAGCTTCACAAATTACCCATAAAGGGATCAACTTATGTATGTGATGATAAATCAAAGCAAGGAGCATGTAGACAGACACCTGTCTAGATGAAAAGTATAGATGTTCTTAGCCCAATCCCATAGTCGCCTCCTAATCATTCTGTGTAGTCAAACTAATTATTTTCATCACTAATGTTTCTTTGTAGTTAGGGTTAGACCAATTTTTCCACTATTTGTGGGCACGATTGACATTACTAAGAGAAAAGACATTTTTAGTCATTCGAAATAACTTTTAACTAGGAGGCTAGATGTGTTTCTATTATAGGGATATTTGTAAATAAATATTTTCCTGCATTCCTCTGCAAGGATTGAGTTTGCAGCAGATATGCAAAATTGTCTTAGAGGCCTTGACAAAGAGAGCTTCACTTTTTAACAATGAGAATGGATGTTGTGCAACAATTCAACGTGTAGTTTACAAGACCCCTTTTTTTGTGAAACTTACAGAGACTCTTTTTTGTTCAAATGATTAAGAATTTCATAGGATTGGCCAATTATTGTATGCTTTTCCACTGGGCCTTCAATTTCAAAAAGGATGATAAGTTGATCTCCCTACTTGATCAATATTCCTGCCCATGACACTTATCATGGTTGGTGCTGTGTTCAGTGGTTGTTAAATGCTTACTCAATTTTCTTTTTGTTAAAGTGATAAGAGTTTCAAGGAAGACCGATCAAGTGTTCTTTGTATTGACCCTGATCCTTTAATTTGAAAAGGATGGTAAGCTAAACTCCCTAGTTGATCAAGTCAGGTTATATATCATGACTTCAAAGCATCAAACATTCTTCTAGATTCGGTAGGTAAATAACAGATCTTTGGTTTAGAATATATTACTTTATTGTTGATATTTTTATTTTTCGTAACCGCTTCCTCCTATTGCATACTTATAATGCCAAACTCTCAGACTTTGGGCTAGGGAAGGATGGTCCAATAGGTGATAATACCCATGTATCCACAAGGTTATGGGGACTCCTAATTACGCTGCTCCTAAATATGTTGCAATAGGTAATTAATTTCTAATCTTCTTCTGGGTATTTGTTAGGTCTAATACAAGATGTTATACAATCGATTTACTTTGATTCTTTCATTCAGAACATGTAGTGGTGTTTTTTAATACATTTAGACAAATGGGATATCTGTTTTGAATGGGATGTTTGACATCTAAGAGTGATGTATACAATTTCAATGGGGTTTTTTCTGGAGCTATTGTCTGGTTGTCATGCAGTAGAGAATAACAAGCATGACATTGAACAAAACTTACTGGAATGGGCTAGGCCTTATGCAAATGATAAAAATAAATTATTTCCTCTAATGGGAACTAGATTGGAGGGTCAGTATGCCATGAAAGGAACTACTGTAGAAACCACCCTTGCACTACACCACCTTAGTGCTGAAGTGAAACCTAGGCCTCTTATGATAGAAGCAGTTGAGACACTGGAATCATTGCAAAATGTAAAGGAAATGTCTAAGTTCCAACTTGAAAAGACTAGAAAAAGACAGTCTCATCCCGATGCCATTGCTCTCCATGGTTAAAAGCCATAAAGAACACATACAATTCTAAACATAACATATAGGCAACATCATGCCATTCCTTCCGTACCAGCATTTGGCAGGAACTACGCTGCAGTGCAACCCTTGTTTTTTGTAGGCAAGGGGTTTTTTCATATTTTCTAGATACTTTATTTTTTTTTAAAATTGTACTTTTTAAAATACTAAGCTAGATGATGTGGCATGGGATTAATTAAAGTCTTGAAGTCACCTGCAAAAAAATATTTATGTTAGATTTTGCGATTGAAATTTACTCTTGACCATATATTAATGGTGTTTTATAATAGTATTATAATTAAATCAATGGCATAGCTCGATAATTACACTTCTATAATTAGTGGATGCATTTAAAACGTTCATGCATTCTTTAATTCTATTTTTTAGTATTAATATTTGGAAAATAAATAGGAGGTAAACATTTAAGCACCATGAACTTTTATTGATGAAATTTGTTTTTTATTGTGTAAATTTCAAATGAAGAATGGAAAAAAGTTGTAGAAATATAAAATATTTTTATGTTTGAAATATTTTCAAGGTTTAGATAAATTGATTATACTCAGAAGCAAAATTTTTATTATATGGCTAAAGTAGTTTTTTAGTCTCTTAATTGAAGAACCACATCGAATGAGAAGTTTCAAAAAGTAGAGAAGAGTTTTGTGTTATTTATCAAATTTTATTGAAAAAATAAATACTGGAGTAAAAATAGAGCATACACTTATTAATTGAAGCACCACATGGAATGAGAAGTTTAAAAAAGTAGAGAAGAGTTTTGTGTTATTTATCATATTCTATTGAACAAACAAATACTAGAGTAAAAATAGTGCATACACTTATGATTCACAGTAAAACAAATAGGGTAAAGTACAAGAGTAATATAAAGAGAAATAGAAAAAATATAAAATTATGATTTGCATTATAAATTCCTATTGTTTTCCGTTTTACACACGTATTTCAAGAAGACAACTATACTTATAAACCTATTGCAAGCTTCTATAATTTTCTACATAAGCTATGGTGAAGAGGAGAAATCAGGAAAAGAGGAAGTTTCTATCCCAGGTAGGAAAATTTTAGAACACATAAGAAATGTTTACCTACAAACTACCATAGATTTCATAAAATAAAAATTATACCAACACCCCGCATAATTTTTATTTGGAGGGGATGGGAACATCCTTCAACTGTAGCAAGTCTCTGAGTTTCATGAATTTGACAATAGACATTTCTTTTGTAAATATATCCGCAATCTGATCTTCTGTTCCACAAAATTTTATCTCCACCACTTGACTTTGAATTAGATCTTGAAGAAAATTATGACGCACATCTATATTTTTAGACCTAGCATGATATACAAGATTTTTTGCTAGCTTAATAGTATTATGAATGTCACAAAATATTATAGTAGGGGAATCTTGTGGATTTTTTGTGTGTTCAAGTAGACCTATAAGCCACAATGCCTCTTAAGATTCTTTTTATGCACCAATATATTCAGCCTTTGTAGATGAAAATGACACTGTTGATTTCTTCTTACTGCTATACAAAATTCGTTATGATCCGAAAGGAAATATGTACCCGGAAGTTGATTTTCTATCATCAATGTCACCTGCATAATTAGAATTTTTATATCCAACTAGAGTAGGATCACCTCCATACTTGTATTCAATGTAAATTTTATAAGTTCCCTTAATGTATTTTTATATTTATTTACTTTCTTCCCAATGTTCAATGTGTGGATCTAACATGTACATGTATACAATACCAACTACATATACAATATCTTGTCTAGTTATAGTAAGATATAAAATATTCCTAGAAATTTTGTACAAATTTCCATCCACCTTTTTTTTTTAGTAGAATTAGCACCTACTTTTAATCCTACATCACATGGTGTAGCAGATGGTTTAAAATCACACGTGTTGAATTTTATTAATATATCAAGAGCATATTTTATTTGAGAAAACATGATCCTTCCTTCTTCTTGTAAAAATTGTATGCCCAAGAAATAATCCTTTAATCCTAGATCGGTTATTTCAAAAAGATTTCTTAAGTTGATTCTTGATTATTTCAATATTATGTGTGTGATCTCTTGTAATAATCAAGTCATCCATATACATTACAATAACAACAAATTTATCATCATTATATTTTACACAAACATCTAGATCAAATTTACTTCTTTTAAATCCTACATCTATGAAGTACTCATTTATTTTGGATTACCATGCCCTTGGTGGTTTCTTAACACCATATAATGATTTTTCTAATCTACACACAACATTTTCTTCACCAACTTTAACAGAACCTAGTGGTTGTTGCATGTAAATTTCTCCTTTTAAATCACCATGTATAAATTCACTTTTTGCATGAATTTGAAAAAAATTCCAACCAAAGTTTACAACTACATAAACTTTTGTACATATGGAAGTCATTTTAGAAACTGGAGAAATGGTTTCAGTATAGACAATACTATCTATTTGTGAGAAGCCTCTAGCCACTATCCTTTCCTTGTGTTTTTTAATAGCTCCATTTGAACTTTGTTTTATAGGTGCATTTGCAACTAACCCCACTTTTTCATTCTAGTTGTGTTGTTGATTCCCAAGTTCCATTTTTCATCAAATAATTGTACTCATCTTGCAAAGTTTCTTCTCATTCATCTTTTCCTTTTTATTCTTCATATGTACTTGGAGTGTCAACTTGCATCGCCTTAGCCATAAGAGCATCGTTAGAAAATATATTTTTAGGACCTTCTTGGTAAATTTCTTGAATACTTCTAGTTTTTTGTATTTTTACCATCACATTCACTTCATTCTTCAATTTGTGTTCCTTCTCTCACAGAAGATTGGACACCTTGATTTTGATCATTAGTAGAAGTGGCCTTATCTTCTTTGATCGAGATTGGAAAGTAAGATAATGTAGGAGAGTGATTACTTTCAATATCTTCATAAAACCATACATTTCTTTTGACATGAATTTGATTTCTTTTGGGATTGTATAACCTATATCATTTTGACTCCTCATCTATAGAGGTGAGAAAATACATTGATCCTCCAAGTGAAGGTGTTTTAAAAGAACCCATTACATCACTTTGAACAAAATGTAGAGGATTTCTTGCCCTCCATGATTTTCCTTATGGAAAACTTTCCACTTGTTTCTTTCACATTGCACATCCTTCACATACCTTGTGTCCTAGTGAGATTTTGGGAATCTTATGAACCATATGTAGCTTCTCCATAAGCTTGAGACTTTGATAGTTGATATGTCTCATTTATTCATGTGATAACCTACTCATATCATCATGTTTGGCAATAGCACACAACTTATCATCTCCATTGATAGAAGTAAATTCTTAAAATTTATATAATTCATTCTTCCTTTAACTAATTGTAGTCACTGTATAATTATCATTTAGATCTTTGATTAAACACTTCTCATTGTAGAACTCTATTTTGTACCCTTGGTTTGTAGTTTGAGATACAAAATGTATATTTGTTTTCAATTCAGGAACTGGCTTTGCATTTTTGAACAAACCATTATCAAATTTGGCATTTCCAGTCCCTTTAACTTCCAAAGTATTGTTATTTACCAAACATATTTTCTCTGCACTACTTTCACTTATTGATTTAAATTGTTCCTTATCACGAGACAAGTGTTGTGTAGTACCAAAATTAATAACCCAATCATCCTTGACAGAATTATTTTCTTTAAGTGCAATACAAAAAACATTTCTTTTAGAATAAACAATTTTTGCACACTTATTTGTCTTCTTCACTGTATCTCTATTATTTTTAAAACATTTGTTTTCTTTATGACTCATCTTGACGCAATAACTACATTTCCATTTACTTCTATTATGGCCTATACTTATATTTTCATTCTTCCAATTTGTCTCTTTAGATTGATTGTCTTGTGACATTTTGTAACACTATTTTCCTTTCATTATAAAATCTTGAGATTTGTCACTAAACAATAACTTAGTGAGAGGTGATTGAAGACAAGGTGTTATGAAATGACCTTTCCCACATTGAAAATATGGTGTACATATGGTAGAAGTCTATGTATGAGGTAGATAGAGTTTTAAGAAATGTAAAATGAGATAAGACCCTTTTGACAAATTCATGGGATCTGTAAAGAAATGGTTGCCAAATTGAGATTGAAGTCCAATTTTTTTTTTTAACTATGGCATACATCATTCGATAATATGCAATAAAAGTCAACAAGAAGAATTGTGTGCAAACAAGGTGTAATGTGTTTTCTCTTTGTTAGAGAAAGGAGGGGAAAAGCTTGTTATCTCTTATAAAGGATAAAGATTGGTACTTATAAAAGAAGTTTACCTTGTGGGTTTATTCAACCTGACATAATAATGATGACAATTCTGCATGTGTTGCGTAGATTTAGTTTGAGAGTCTACTTAGTATCAAGGTGGAGTATGTTGGATAATGATGCAAGTATAGAATTGGAAATATAATTAGTAATGTTAAATATGCAACTAGAGGTTTTAAAAGGATACTAAATTAGACTTGTAATGATTTTAGTAAATTTCATAGATGGCAATTAGATGTTTTAGAAGTATCTTTATTGGTCATGCAATGAACTGTTGTGTTTATAGAGGGTGTAACTTCTAAAAAAGACTGCCTTCTTTTATTATTTATGTAGATCAAAATGTAACCTCTATATAGAGGTGTGATGTACTAGATATTGAATATATAAATATTTTGGAGTGCCTAGGATCCAAGATCATGAGTGTGATGTTTTAAGACTCTACTAGGTGTGTTTGTGAGATAGGACCATCAATTTGTCTCATTTAGAGAAGTTATCTATATGCTTAAATATTGCATGAGTTAAGATTGTTGATGATGATATCAAGTTATTAGCTTAAGTAGTGTGAATAATTGACATCTAGAGATCTTAGAATCAAAAGAGTGAGTGTGTTAGTGTTTTTAGTTGCATAGAGAGGTTCATGTGAAGAACCACTATGAGCAGTTTAATAATTGTATTGTAATGAAGTATGAAGGATGAAATAAAAAAAAGTTTGAAGATTACCAAGGAAAGGGATGTATAAGACATGGTTAGGACCCATGCCACCGATCCATGTAAGAGTTGATTGAAGACAAGGAGCTATGAAATGACCTCGCCCACATTGGAAATACGGTCTACATATGGCAGTAGTCTAGGTATAAGGTAGACAATGTTGCAAGAAATGCAACATGAGATGAGTCCCTTTCAAAAAATTAATGCCAGTCGATAAAGACATGGTTGTCAAAATGAGATTGAAGTCTTTTTGGTCTTTGAACTATGGCATAGATTCTTCGGCAATATGCAATGACAGACAACAACAAGAATTGTGTGCATGTGAAGTGACATGAGCTTTCTCTTTGTTAGAGAAAGGCGGGGAAAAGCTTGTGATCTCTTGTAAAGGAGAGAGATTGGTACTTCTATAAGAAGTGTACATTGTGGGTCTATACGACCTGACATAATAGTGATGAAAATTTTGCACAGTGAGTCACATAGAATCAGTTTGAGTCACATAGAATCAGTTTGAGAGTCTGCCTAGTATCAAGGGAGAGTATTTTGGACAATGATGCAAGCATGTAACTGAAAATGAAATTAGTAATGATAAATATCAAATTAGATGTTTTAGAAATTTCTTCATTTGTCATGCAGTAAACTATTGTATTTTTAGAGGGTGCAACCTCTATAAAAGGCTAACTTCTAGTATTGTTTATGTAGATCAAAATATAACCTGTATATTGAGGTGTGATGTACTAGATAGTGAATATATAAATATTATAGTGATGACAACGTAAAAAGGTGAGTACAGTTGTAAATTTTGGCATATACTCAACTTTAAGAAAATTATTGCTTTTTCATGTTAGTAATCGTTAGTAATGTTTAGGGCATGACAGAAAAGCATTCGTTGATTTTATTTTTAATTGACACTTTGTGCACAGGACAAAACATTGTTGCAGGCCGTATAATACTTGTCGCACATACTTGTAACTGGCACATTTACTTTATTACTTGTCAATGTAGTTCTGCAAATCTCTACACAGCAACATTTACTTTATTACTTGTCAATGTAGTTCTGCAAATCTCTACACAGCAACATTTACTTTATTACTTGTCAATGTAGTTCTGCAAATCTCTACACAACCACATTCTACGTGTCTTTATAAATGCTGGTTTATTGCACTAAAAATAATTTGATTATGTATGAAGTTTTTCACGTGAGGTGGAGTTTCCTTTAATGGAGGCTAAGCGTCTATTTTTTTATCCTCGTCAATTTTCTGATGATTTAATTAAAAACATTAAGGTATGGTGTTCCTATATCGTTGTTTCTAAACTTAGTAATTTCGTTTCGATCATTATTCATTGTACAATTAAAATATTTTTAATTACAGTAAATTTAAAATAATTTAAATTGTGTAATTTTTGTTGGATAATTTTAATATAATTTGTGTAATTTAAAAATAATATGTTTTTTCTAATTTATTGTATTGAAAAAGAAAATTTTTACTTCATTTACTTTTGACTAAAGTGAATAATCATAGATATATAATTGTGAGTTCAATAAATATTCATATATATTAATATTTTCATATTTTTAACTGTTAATGTTTTAGAATTTCATTTGTTTCTTACATATTTTACTACTTATTATTCTTCTTTAGTAAAATTGTCAAACTTTTAAAAAAGGCATATATTATTATTTACTGTGGCATGATAGAGTTACATTTGCTTCAAGGAAAAAAAATTAGAAAGGGCATTAATGGGCATACATAACTAGATAAATTAACATGTATTCATATCAATTAAAAAAAATTTAAATAGAATATTTATTTAAATATTACTAGTTTATAATATTAGTATATGTTTTTATATTATTTATTATATATTTATATTAATTTAGAGTCTTTAAAATTTTTTACAATGACCAAACTACCATAAAAGAGTTATATGACAAGTACCACCTCACAATCAAATTCCAGCCTAGGCCACAAGGTTTAAATCTCTCTTTATATTGAAATTTGTTTTTAAAGAAAAGATAAAATAATAATAAAAATATGATCTTAACAATTTAGTATTATTCTATTAAAAAATATTTAGATTTGGTAGGTTTTTTTTTAATGTTAGTTTATTTTGTATGAATAAAATCATATTAATTATTTCTTTAAACTTAATACATTCATTTTTACAATATTATTTTCAAAATAAATTAATTTAAAAAAGAATATTAATATAATTAATTGAGACGGTCCACAATATCATTTTGTAGTTCAGAACTCTAAAACCTTTTCGTGCATCTTGAGAATTGTTGTATTTGATTAAATGGTCACCAATAATTTATAATATCTATTTTTTAATGGATTTAATGCAGAGTACAGAAATATCGGCAACTAGATTAATCTACACCGTTCAAATTTCTTAGATCTCCACCGTTAAATTTTGCTGTCCACCTATATTCTCCTATCCCAGTCATTTCATTACACCATGGAGAATTGAGGGGAAGAGATGTGCAAAACCGTTTTGAAACTTTCTTCTTTTCACTCATATCAATTACAACATTTCGTTACTGATTACTATACACAATTAAATAGCGCACCAGTTCTCCACAGAACTTCCATGGAAGACAAAGACAAAGACAGATCCTTCAGTTTTCCTCCGCTGCTTATACACTTTCTCCTTATCAGAGTCATACAACAGCAAACTGGTATAAACATTTATCAGCATTTAATCTGCAACTCTGCTGAAGTGGATGAAATGACAATCTTTTTGTAAAGAGAATATATGTGAGGATCTTGTATGGAAGCCTTAGTTCTTCTGTATAAGCTTCTCTGCCCAAATTATCAAAAGTTGAATTGGTTTTCATCCAGGACATCCCTAGCTTCAAAACTATCTCCATTTCATGGGAACACTATTGCATTTCTGAAAGTGGGGAAATGAATCCATTATCTCCCCTATAAGCTCAATATTTTTATTGGACAGGGAAGGGCAAAATGGATCTATGAACCCAGATCCTTCTTCTACAGAAATTATTTTACGAACTTATATTAAATCCATGGTACTCTATCATCAGGTATATAAAGACTAGAATTTTGAATCCTAGATTGCCACTGAAATCTTGTCATTCTTCTAAAGACTATATCTCTTGTTTTGCTACAGGAATGGATTAAGGTGTTTGTACATGAGAGCTGGAGACTCACATGAGGATGGAATCTACTTCTCCCCTGAAATAAGTTTGACAATGGGGAAGATAATGAAAGAGTACTCTATAGTAGCTCTTTGTGAAATCTTGTCAGGGGAAAAGCACTCACGTCCACCATTCTATGTGGTTGGCCCAAAATATGAGAAGGACGTTGTCATACGATATTTAATTGAGTATAATAATCAGGTGGCTCGTGGCTCGTAGTACTGGATTCTCCTTTTTAAGATAGAAGATAAAATAATTTATTTTCACACATGACTTTTGATTCTCTATTTACTTAAAGAATAAGTCACCATAACAAAGTATTTTACCTTAAAGTTTGCTGGAAAAATTTGCATGCACAAATGCATGTCTTTTAAGAAAGATAAGTTCACAATTAGTCGGATCATCGATTTTCTGAACAACAATCAAAATTCAAACTATGAGAACCATAGGTTGTTGGAAGATTTTATAGATCTATGTATGTGATATTGTTTACCTTGATGCATGTTATGGTAAATCATGAGATTTAGGCATAAAATTCATGTTTAGAGGTTTTAATGTAATTTGAGAAGAAGTTTTAAATTTTATTTTAGTTTTTTTTAAATTTATATCTGTTCTTAACATATTTCATATCTAACAGAAAATGTTTTTTTTTAATTTGATGGATATTTAAATTTATATAATTTTCAATTATATATATATATATATATAGAATGACTAACATTGAAGTCATTTGAAACGTTCATCGATTTACATTTTTTTTTACCATTCTTGAATGTGTATTTTCAAAAGTTTACACATCAAGCTTGTACATTTTCCATTGTTCTTCGTTCATGAATAACCTAGTGAATGTATTGTATAGCGGGCAACAAAAAGTATGCTTCGAGGCTGTCAAACAGGTGAGTCCAGTGGGTTTGACCCTTTGCTGAATCGACTATATCAATACATGTATGCCAAAAAGACTATAGTACAGTCCTTTTCCAAATCCTTTTGTGATCTGATATGGTTTGGGACTCAAATGACCTCAACCCAACCTAAAGGAGGTCGAGGGAAAAACCCCACCTTACATTGACACAATCTGATCAGGTCACATCATAGCATTGGGTGATTCAACTTTGCAATTTCACAGCATACTCACACTCAGGAGAAGAGCACCATTTGATTCTTCTATTTTTCCCAACATATGATTCAACAAGAAATTTCCCATATTTTGTTCGGTCATGTTCATCTGTAATGTAACAAAGCACGGTATCCTCGCCCACAACAGCTCCACATTTTTGGGTGTGGACATCGCAAATTGAGACACCCAATTCTTTTTCCCTAATTGAGACATGAATCTAGTTCACCCAACAATCATTACAAAAATAACGAGCACACACAAGGGCTTTCAAGTCAGAAATGGAGTGTGTATCCATACAGATGGAATAATATAACTGCTCGTCAGCCTTGAACTCTTTTACTGAAGCCTTGTGAAACAACCTTAAATTTTTTCACTCTTTTTGTTCATTATGAAACCATTCATCCAACAAATTTGCAACTTTCCACTTCAAATGAAGGAGGAGAATCTTTGAGTGGGCTTGGGTGCAAAAGGAAACAATATCAATATCATCCACTAGCACTTTTCATTTAAAAAACTCCTCTTAGGACCATCTAAATTGCTTCCATTGGCAATATGCATGGGTTATTGAACATTCTCTTCATATGTAGATCAGAAATTAGTCCCAATAAGGACAATTTTCCGTTTGTCATAGTAGATTCTTATCGGTGTATCTATTGGGACGTCCAATGCTAGTATAGGAAGAAGAGCCAAAAATAAAAAGTGATGCAATAGAGAAATCGATTGTGTAGCAAGGAATGCCCATATGAGAATTTATCCCCAGTTTGCATGAGTTTCCAAGACGGTTTTAATAAATTTAAGAGAGTTGGGAATTTAATCCTCTGTCCTTGAATGCGTAAAATGATGCCACGCCTCACTACCTCAATTCTGCTTCATTCTTTGTAGGACAAGGCCACCTCAAGGTTTGTTAGACAAATTAACTTTCAGGAGAATTGTACACTGCGAGACTTTCTTGTTCGTTTCTCCTTTACACCTCACATCATGTCAATTTTTTGCCGGCAGAAGCACCTGAATCGCCATTTTTGGATCCTATTTAGCCATCTACAGTTACACTGACATGACCATATCTTTTTACTAGGCGAGGAATCTCCAATTGAGATTAATATCATTCATTTTTGTTAAAATTTGTAAAAGCTAGGGTTCTTACATCCAAAATTTGAAAATGATCGTCAATATGGGTAGTTGTATGTATTTGTATTTTTTAAGTATTGGGGGTTTTACAAGGGTTGTTGTGGCTTTTTTATCAGTAAATGGTGGCATTTGAAGGGATTACACATTATAATTCAAAAAAAATTATTTATAGAATTTGGTGGATTTATGAAATTTTGGTTCTAGAGTGTAGGATTAATGGTGTTATCTAGAAGAATTGCCTTCTCTACTGACTTATTCAAATTAAATGTAGAGTTGCTTTTTGCGAAATAATAGGGAACTAATGGGAAAAACTATCTATGCAACTCGATTTTATGGCAATCTGGACTAAAAGGATAAGAAACTAATTTATCCAAGGCCAGGGTATACATCCCTAGGCATCTCCATTAATTTTCAGACATGGAGATTGTTTTGATCTTAGAAGGATCTTATACTGATAACATTGACAAAGATTTTTAATATTTAGGAAGGCTTAATCTTGGCTTCATATATTGATTGTGTTTTGGGATTAAAATAGATTTTGTGATCAGTGAATTATGTGCCTTAAAATGTCATTAACTCACAATTGTTTTTTTATTGGTTAATATAAAATATAGATAGTTACATACATATACATATACACATACACATACACATACATATACATATACATATATATATATATACATATAC
>MU223675.1:148838-263168 GCA_018584345.1 Thuja plicata | reverse complement strand
TTTTAATCCAGTATTAGATTATCTTATCTAATTGCATGCATGGAATGAAAATAAATAAAACATCCACAATAGTTGACATATTTGGTTACTCAGAAACCTTCCAAATAGAAAGTAAAATTGGGGTGGGGATGGTACCCACAAGATTTATTATTGTAGTATAAATTTAGACTGTTAAATCTTGCAATTGACCACTTCTTATGGCTTGCCCTATTAGGAGCAATAAGGACTGTTCTAATGATATTATGTGGTTGTTTCTAGCTTGTCTCCAATTTTAGGGTTATAAAGAAGGGGCATAATATTTAGGAAGGCCTAATCTTGGCTTCATATCTTGATTGTGTTTTGAGGTTAAAATAGATTTTGTGATCAGTGAATTATGTGCCTTAAAATGTCATTAACTCATAATCTCTTTTTTTATTGGTTAATATAAAATATAGATAGTTACATAAGTATACGTATATGTGTACGTATACGTATATATATACACACATTCACATTCACATACATATATAAATATACACATACACATACACATACACATGTTGGAAATATGTTGAGTTAATGTGACTGAGAGTGGGGGGAATCGGGAACCAATAAAACTTAATCCTTTTAATCTAATATTAAATTATCTAATCTGATTGCATGCATAAAATTAAAAGAAATAAAATATCCACAATAGTTGACACAATATTTGGTTACCCAGAAACCTTCCAAATAGAAAGTAAAACTGGGGTGGGGAGGGTACCCACAAGATTTATTACTGTAGTATAAATTTACCCTGTTAAAGCTTACAATTGACCACTTCTGATGGCCTGCCCTGTTAGGAGAAATAAGGACTTTTAGGTCCACCTTGTGAAAGGATTTAATACAATAAAATCAAGTAATGCAACTCTGTTAGGAGATTTATAAAAGAAGGCTAGGTCCACCTTGTTAGAGGATTTTGTTGATGCACCTATTAGGATGAACCAGTAGATGATCCTCAATGCAATTCTGATATGTTGAATAAGATCCAATGATATAAACTAATCACCTGACTGTGATGGATGAGTCTTTATTGTTCCTTATACTACTGTAGCCTCTTAAATAATCTATCTCTTCATATTCACATACATGCTCTTACACATCTATTAACATACTTTTTGGATAAACAAAATACTTTATATTTATACCTTATCCAAACCAAATGCAAATGTATGTTAGCTTCCATAAGATAAATAAACATTTAACAATATCAGCCAAGTCGGCCCAAATCTGTCACTCAGGTCCAGTAATCCATTCTGGCAATATACTCGCACTCAGCCATTATGCTGTCACTCGGGCAACATATTGTTCTCTATCACTTGGGCTACTCTTTGTACTTAGGCTACTCAGGTCACTCGGGAAATATAGATTACCACTATCTACTTGGTTGACACTCCCACTGCTCGGGTTACATAGTAACTGCTCGGCTTACACTGCTGGGTCGGTCAGTTCACTATGATGACTAAGTGTTTTTGCACTAATTGACAATATGTCTTTCCATAAGGTCATCAATCTCCCCCTTTGGCATTAGTGACCAAAAACACTTATCATGTTCAAAAAATGCTCAGAGTCAAAACTCCCCCTTACCATATTCTTGGGTACTTGCTCAGGTTTTGACACTTTTTTTGTGACTCGGTTACAATTGACTTTATTTTTTATTTTTTTTCAAAATGATTTTTGCAACACTGATATATATTACTTCTCTTCTACTCTTATGTACATGCATTTCCTATATACATCTTTCCTAAATTATGTATACATTTCACCCTTTTTTTTTATACAAATGCCAAAATATATCTATATGGTAATACCGAAAAAGGATAGGAAATCACTATGTACCTTTAAAATCTTAGACAAATTATTGTCCCAATTATCCTAAAATACCTTCAGGATGTGTAACTCTATCTGTAAATCTGTTGATAGCTCCATTATAGTTTCTGCAACTGAAAAATTATTGTCATGAATAAGATTC
Source organism: Thuja plicata (assembly GCA_018584345.1). Taxonomy (NCBI): domain Eukaryota; kingdom Viridiplantae; phylum Streptophyta; class Pinopsida; order Cupressales; family Cupressaceae; genus Thuja; species Thuja plicata. The sequence continues at coordinate 261,178 of MU223675.1, read as the reverse complement.
TTAGCATGAGATATATGCTTCTGAATTACATCCATGTGTGGAAGGAGTTAACTCTGCATAGTGGTGAGAGATTCTCTTGTCCTTGCTTCTTCCCTTAGTAATTCAGCCCGCATGTCTGTCAGATACTTAATTTTCACAAAATGTGCTGAGCTAGAATTCATGCTAAGCGCCAACTGATTTGCACTTTCCTTCAAATATGTATCAACCTTTGTCATCTTTGTCTTTATTTCCATTGTGAAATTTCAAGTATCACTTAGCTTAACAAATAATGAAGCAACATTATTTAAATTGTAGTCTCTAGAGAGCTAATGAGAGAATTTAGCTTGACTTGGTCAATTGCAATCTTGTTTGCAACATTCTCTAGGACTTTTTTCGCAAACTTTCTTTCTACCTTTTGTAGTAGTTTTTCTTGACCATTTAAATCTTTATTAAACTTGTGGACTATGTCTACAAGTTGGTCCATAATTTAATCACTATCATTTACTTCTATTTCTAGTGCATCTAGGAATATACCTTTGATGTCTTCCAGCACTCTGTTCCTCTTCTTCTCTGCTCGGAGCTTCTTTTGATTAGCTCTTTTCTTCCATAGCTCTCCTAGTGTGTCCATTTTCTATAGTGATAGATTGGATAGTACCCAATTTGGAATCACAATGTCTTGCTCAAGATCAATATCATCAGTGATTGATTCTTTTCCTTTTCCACTGTCTTTAGGATTAGGTGAAGGAACAATTTCCTTACCTTTTCCACTATCATCAATATCCTTTCCTTCCTTTGATTTCTCCTCAGTATTTAGTTGGAATAAGTCATTTATATTTATAGTACCAACTGTAGGGTCTGAATCAAATCTAGCATATGTTCTCACTAAAGGAATGTCCATAGTTACCTTATGTGAGTCAGTCAGGCTTGGCCCTATAGTAGGTGGAGCCTGGTGCTTGGTCCCTACTAGTCCTGATGTTGATTCAGTAGACTTGTATTTTCTTGGAGATAGGATGACATGAACTAGTGATTGTGGTAGAGATGCCATTACCTCTACTTCTATCTTCTTTGCATTGGATGCCTCAATGGATTCCACCTCAGGTAATTATGCATCATCAGTCTTTTTTTCTGTACTTGGTATGTTGGTCTTGTCTTCTTCTTTTAATTCTAAGACTGTCTTCTATATGCTTGTAGATTCCTATACTACATCCTCTATCTTCTTATTCAATACCTGAAAGGTCCTGAACCTTGGAGTGTGATTTCTTTCATACCTAGTCATTACCTCTTTCACCTCTTTCTTTGTCATGGTAGACATGATTTGCCTCAATTTACGTTCTCTGATGTCTTTCTCTGTTCGGACAACATTTCTCCAAGGGATAGATATTGCCTTTAATAGGTCTTTAGGCATATGAATATTCAACTCTGATGGATCATACTTCCATCTAGTCATCTTGTCTACAACTGCTTCCTCAATTTACTTCTCTTCATCCTTTGTTCTGGAAACATAATTGAGATATTTCAGAGAACTCATACCACTACCTTCTATTAAGGCTTCAATTTTCTTCTCAAAGGTAGGTGGGGGCTTCTTGAATGTGATTTCCTCTTCTTCATCTTCCTTAGGTAATATGAGTTTCCTTCTCGATCTCCTTGGTTTGCTGGTAGCGAAGATAGATGTAAGGGCCTTAGGTGTTCTCTTGAGAGCTAGCCTCTTTTTCTTCTTAGGAGGCTCTAATTCTACCTCTTCCTCTTCCTTTTCATATATATCATCTTCTATCTTGATTTCATCTCCTTGGCTTACTGAGATAGAAGGAGAAGTCTTTCCATACTTCTTTCCAAAGTGTTCCATCCTTTTCTTTCCTCTATTCAGAATTTTAGGAATCTCAAACTCTATTGAAATTATGCTTTTGGCTTCCTCATATGTTCCAAAGTAAGGTGCTTTGGGGTCAAAAATCTCATTCAAAAGAGCTTCAATGATATTCTTGGTCTCATCTATGTTAACCTCATATGTAAGAGGTTTCACCCATGCAACCCTAGGTCTGACTGCCTGAAAATATACTTTATCATGGTCTACTAGAAAACAAACATCATCCTTATGGTCTTCAACCAATTATTTAGGAATTATATACATATTATGCATCTTTTGTCTGAATTCTTCAAAATATGCATCCATGATGCTCTCAAAATTGTGTCCTAACTCAGCTATAAACTCATTTATCTGATATATAATTGGTTTGTCCTTCTTCCAAACAACTGTGCCTTTGGAAGGGAAAAACTTCTAAATGTAAAAGAACATGCAAACCATAAGTGAATGAAACTTACATGGATTGGTCTTTGATGCCCGAATGCTTTCCATGTTCTTCCTCAATTGGATGAGCTGCAACTCAGCAAGGTCAAGTGAGAGGTTGTTCTTGACCACCTTGTACGCCAAGTCCATAGCCTCACATGGTGCACTATTAGGTCTGCTAGAGCTGTAGATTTTGTGAGCAATAACATGAATCCCAAAATTCAATTCCATGTCAATTACTCCATTAAGTATCATTCCTTTTCTGTCCCACTCAGGATGAGTCTTCTCAGCTAGGGCATCCTAAGGTAGGGTTTTGGTAGCTTTGGACTTTTCCAACATAGGATACCCTGTGACATGGTGTATCATTGTATTTGTGATCTTCACAGGTTTCTCTATCCATAGCTGCATGTTGTGAACATGTCTCAGAATGAACCTAATCCACTTAACCTAGAAATTCTGTGGCATGTGCATGATATGAGTCATGCCCTTGACTTCTAAATGTTTATGCTCTAGCTTCAAACTTTTGGAATCACATATTTTATCATAAGCACTCTTCATTTCCAATGTTCCAAGTTGTTGAATTGTGGAATGATAGAAAGCTTGAATTTCATTGATCAATTGTTAGAGTAATAGTCTCTTGGGTTATTAATTAAATCATTATGATCTAATTACTAACTCACCTATTCACTCTAGTTTCTTAAGCTAACCTTAGGGTTTCCCTTTTAGGGTTTCATGATTCCTTTTATAAGGATTCACCTCTTTGTATTTCATCATTTTATCATATTGTAACATTGTTTATAATAGATATTGTTTTCTTTTGAATATGCATATGATGTCTCTGGTCTTTTGGCCTCCATAGATTCTTCCTATCTTATGTTCTTTACTTCTTCCATGTGACAGGGTTATCCATGCAAGTGTTCTTGGGAGAATAGTTTTCTACCTATTCTAACATGGTATCAAAGCCATCTTGCTGCTCGTTGTTCATGTTTTGTTGAAGTGTTTCAGAAGCTGGAGGTTTTTCTGGCGTTTTCAGAGTTTTTATGTGGATTTAGAATTGAGCTTTGTTTCTGGTCACTTTGGACTCAAACGGACATCTCCATTGAGCTCAGAGCACCCAAAAACCCCAGAATCCATATAAAACTTGTCCATTATGGACAAATTGGCTCTGAGGCAAAAAGAAATTTATTTCCAGTGTCGTACGGGCACGAAAATCAAGGGAAAAAAACCATTTTTTTAATTTTTTTGCGTTAAAAATAATGCATGCAATATTTTTTTAAGGTGCGCCACCGGTACTCCACCACCGCCGGCTGTGCCTCCCGCCGGCTCTGTAGGCACCTCCCGGCTCCTCCGGCCCCTGCCGCCTCTCCACTCCACCCGCCGAGTGTTTAAGCCCCACGGGCCCCTTTTTGCTGGTCGGTGGTCCTATTAGCGTTTGGGAGCTATTCTCCAACCCCCTATGCGTGCCATGCGCCCAAGGGCTTATTTTTTTCAACCCCAGGGGCTTTAAATTTGTTTTTGGAGCCTTTCTGACCTCTTGATGTTGTTTTCGCTCTTTCTGGAGCATACGGAGGTATGTTTCCAACTTATTTATATCGTCGGAAATCTCTTTCCGAGCTCTTTCCAATGATGGAGGTTTGGGTTTTGGGTTCTTCCATTTTGACAGTGTTTTTTGTCAAAGTCTGATGTTTGGTTTTGCCTTCCGGGAGCCATATCTTGCTCATCTGGACTCTTTTTTTGGCAAACCAGATATCGTTGAAAAGCTGGTTCAGTGAGTTTTTCAGCTGCAGGGGTCTTTTTTCTATATTTTTCTCTAGGTTCTTTCTCCTCTAAGTTTTTCTCTTTCACACTCTAACGGATTACTCGGGTTCTACAGGTCCTAGGATCTCTTCTTCTGTTCTTCTGGCTCACTCTTCTTTCTGACTTCTGAGCATTATATGCTTCTATAGCATTCTCTTTTCTATAAATGCACTAAGATAAAGTGCCTACTTTTGCATATCTGGGATTTCAAGCACCTTGTGTTTGTTTGTACTCGCAGTCAGTTATAAAGTGCCATGGGGGGTTATGATGTTTTTCCTTTTGTGCTCATCCACCTTTGTCAAGTGAGCGTACCTTCCACGACATTAGCCCATGTTGTGTGTCGATGAAACCACCCTTTATCTTGTGCTTGTACCTTCTGTTGCACTATTGGTGTTCCTGTTTCTTCTTCATGCAGATGTTTCTAGCATTGCACTTCAGTGTTCTTGTCACCCCTCTCCCTGTTCAATATTATGGGGGGGTTCACCTGTTGGTTCTATTGCTTCCTTGGTTTAGTTGAGTGATCTACATATTCTATTTTTTTTCCTATGTATTAGGTGGATGCAGTGGCTAGGCACCTATGCATTTTGGTGAGATGGATCATCTACTATATAGACACTCGTTCATTCCTACTTTTGGAGGTCACCTATTCGATTGATCAGCTCTTCAGACTTTGTCTTCTCTACCTGGTCATGCACTATTTCAATGGGGGTTCCAGCATTTACTTCTGATAGTTTTTATAGCTTCATGCTTTGGAGATGCTTCTTGCTCTTTCTTGTTCCTTTTTTTGGAACTTTTCCCTAGATTGGAGGCTTTGTTTCCTTCATCTAGTTCATCTCTTTTTGGGGTAGAGTTTTTCTCACTGGGTTTTCCCTATTTCCCCGCTTTACAGAGATTTCTTGTAGTGGGTACCTGATCAGGCCTTGTTGCCGGGACCCTTCTTTCCTGCTTTTTGCAGTAGTCTCCTAGGTTTTTGCTTCTCCCTAAGCTTATCTTAAGGGGGGGTGTTAGAGTAATAGTCTCTTGGGTTATTAACTAAATCATTACGATCTAATTACTAACTCACCTATTCACTCTAGTTGCTTAAGCTAACCTTGGGGTTTCCCTTTTAGGGTTTTGTGATTCCGTTTATAAGGATTCACCTCTTTGTATTTCATCATTTTATCATCTTGTAACATTGTTCATAATAGATATTGTTTTCTTTTTAATATGCATATGATGTCTCTGGTCTTTTTCTCTCCATAGATTCTTCCTGTCTTATGTTCTTTACTTCTTCCATGTGACAGGGTTATGTATGCAGGTGTTCTTGGGAGAATAGGTTTCTACCTATTCTAACATCAATAATACCCTTGGAGGAATCATGGAATGAGCTCCCATTGGGTCTATCTCTTCTACAACTGTTGGATGAAGCTTAAACTTAGGCGGATTGCAGATTTCCTTCCTAACCAATATCTTAGATCCTTTCTTAACCTTGTTGCTGGATGTCGATACCATTATGCTCAGAGGCTGGATAAAACTTTGCAACTAAAAACTTTTGAATACAAATTCTTTCTAAATTGCTTAAGGAACTACATCACTCTCTGTAAATTGAAATCTTCGTAAATAATAACACTTACAATTCATATTATATAATAGATTTTACCGTTAATTTTTCATTAAATGCTCTATACATGGTAGCTGGCATAGCTCAAAATGAAGCTCATCGAACACTAACTTATGTATCCTCAAAACCATACAACCTGACTTAACTCGGTTAAGACTGTGCATCTCAGGTGTTACTAAGATCTTGACTCAGTTAAAAATACAATATGTCATAGTGCATCAATATGCTGATTTGGACTTACTATCATGTCTAGAATTGATGTAGGATGTTTTGTATGCACAGTTCCAGTAGTCTCCTTACATGTTTATTCAGAGATGGTAGATCCACCCAATTGACTACTTTGGGTTCCATTCGATCCTTCATTGTTTTGATCTGAACTCTCAGGAGATTTCCTTACCCACTGTTGATTCATCTGAGTTCTGATTTCATAAACTTTTGATTTGCCTTTCTCAAAACAAGTATCCACTTTCTCTCTGTTCATGCAATTCTTGTGTAGATGACCGAGTTGTTTACATACATAATATCTCCTAGTAGGATACCTTTTTTTGAGGTGACTCTTTACACAATTTTCACCAATATGCCCATATTGACCACAGTGACAACATCTGCTCCGTGTGTTGTAATCCCAACAAAAAATTGCTTTAGCTAGTTGTTCAGCGGGGTTCCATTTCTTAGTTCTGCACTAGGAGGATTCATGACCTTGTTTGTTACAATTGAAACATTTTCCTTCAATCTTAGGTTTCTCACTGCATTCACCTACCCTATCTCCATGTTTTTTGCATCTGTAGCTTTTACCATTAATCTTTGATTTTCCATTTCTCCAACACTTGTTTGTTGTGTGCCAGGTAATTTTGCACAATGATTAAGAGTAGATCTTCTATTATTTTGAGTTCCTTTTTGTGAGAAAACCTTGTACAGTATAACCTAATCTAGTCTGTCCATGATGTCTAAGTTGATTTTTCTCTATCAAATGATCCATGCTTCATTATGAATTCATCATACTTTCATTGGTCTATTTTTCAGTATTGAGATCATTCTTTAGTCTTTCATTTTTTGTCCTCAGATTGATAACTTCTTGATTTACATTATTGAGTTGATTTATCATATCTTCTTGCTAAAGTGACAAATAATGGATTTCATTTTAGTTTTCCTCTAATCTTGTACTCAGCAATATTTTATCTTCTTGTTCCATTTCTCTGTCATTTTCTGCTTGACTCTTTTGTTCTATGACTTCACATATTCTGACTGAATGAATTTCTTGTTCTCTTTTCAATTTTCTGACTTCTTCATGTAAATTTAGATTCTTTGCAAGTAGGTCTTCAATTACTACATCTACTTCTTTTGAACTTCTTTCTTTGCATAAGTCATCAATTCTTTCTTTTATGTAACTTGTTTCATTCATGTGCACTACTCAATCTTTTCTTCTTTTCAGGGAAAGAGAGAGTTTCTCCTTGAGTTTCTTGATTAGATGCATGGCCACTTCTAGATCTATCTTTTCATTTTCAATGGCTTTCTCCAGAATATATATTTCCATTCCCTCTGATCTTTGCTCAAGATGTTAAACTTATGTAAACAGAACCTTATGCTCTTATACCATTTATTGGAAATATGTTGAGTCAATGTGACTGAGGGGGGGGGGGGGTAACTCAGGAACCAATAAAACTTAATACATTTAATCCAATGTTAGATTATCTAATGTGATTGCATGCATGAAATGAAAAGAAATAAAACATGCACAATAGTTGACACAATATTTTGTTATCCAGAAACCTTCCAAATAGAAAGTAAAACTAGGGTGGGGATGGTACCCATAAGATTTATTACTGTAGTATAAATTTATCCTGTTAAAGCTTACAATTAACAAATTATGATGGCCTGCCCTATTAGGAGAAATAAGGAATATTAGGTCCACCTTGTTAAAGGATTTTATACAATACAATCAAGTAATGCAACTCTATTAGGAGATTTATAAAGGACTATTAGGTCCACCTTGTTAGAGGATTTTGTTGATGCACCTGTTAGGATGAACCAGTAGATGATCTTCAATGCAAATCTGATTTTTTGAATAAGATCCAATGATATAAACTAATCATCTAACTGTGAGGGATGAGTCTCTAATGTTCCTTATACTACTGTAGCCTCTTAAATAATCTGTCTCTTCATATTCGCATACATGCTCTTACACATCTACTAACATACTTTTTGGATAAAAAAAATACATTATATTTATACCTTATCTAAACCAAATGCAACTGTAAGTCAGCTTCCATAAGATAAATAAAAATTTAAAAATATAAGCCAAGTCGGCCCAAAACTGTCACTTGGGTCTAGTAATCCATTCTTGCAATATACTGGCACTCGGGCATTATGCTATCACTTAGGCAACATACTTTTCTCTATCAATCATGCTACTTTATGTACTCGGGATACTCTGATCACTCGGGTAATACTAATTACCACTATCTTCTCGGTCGACACTTCCACTACTCGGGTTACATAGTAACTCCTCGGGTTACACTGTTGGCTCGGTCAACACTGTGATGACTAAGTTTTTTAGTACTAATTGACAATATGTCTTGTCATAAGGTCATCAACACATACACATATTATTATCTCTATAGATATATTTTTCTTATTAGTTAATTTAAAGTCATATGAGTCAGAAGAATCAATCGGTAAAAGGGAAAAAGCCAAATATTTAATCAGTTGGTAGTGCACACCGAGGAAGCTAGTGAAGTCAGTAAAGCACACAAAAGAGCTAAAGACACTACACCGATATTCTATAATAACTGAACACCAACCGCATATGAAGTACACCAAGTTGATAGTTACCGAGTACTAAACATCAGTTAACCAAGCAAAGAGGAGTTACTCTACCTAGTTACTTAAATGATTTTACATGTGATAAGGATGAATTTAATGATTTGACACAACATTAATTGTGATTATACAATGGATGGAGAATAGTTTCTTACAAGATTAATGTTTGAGTTAACTCAAAGAGAATATCAAAGGAGCGGATTAAGCGGTTAATGAAAGTTTTTATTTCCAAGAAAAACACCAAGTACTGAGGTAAAATTCACACAGTCACTGAGCAAAAAAGAAGATCTAATAGTTGAAAACAACTAACAACAACCTAACACATAAGATTAAGAGGCATAAAATATTATATTTAATGGATGATTTACAGAGAAGAACAGAGGGATAATACAAAGACGAGGCTGATATTGTTAGTAAAAGAAAAATGAGTTATTTGAAGAACAAAGAGCAGAGGAGAGAGCACCAAGAATATATTTAGCTATAGAAGAGAAAATCTCAATAGTGTTATAGTTTGGGATTGAGGTAAGAAAAATTTTAGAGCACGTAGAGTCTTATCATCATTTGTTTTCTGATGCAATATAATAGACATTGTTGAGTTGTTAATACTATTCTATTGAGAGCTATAAATCCTGATGCTAGGTAGATCTTAACCAATCTTATAATTTTAAAACCTTTAACATGGTATATCTCTAAGTGTAGAGAATGTAAAATCCTCTAACTAGGTAGAGCTAACAAGTCTATACATACTCTTAACCGTGTAAGCGATCAAAGTGGATAAACATTGTAAGCTCTAACTGGGCACCCTTTATATTGCAGTTAGTGAAAGTTGTGGGTATCAGCTGCACCACAATTTTGTTCTCTAACCAAGGATTTATGCATAAACAGAATCATGGAGTTATGAGTTCTATTGCTTGAATGTTTTGATGATATGTTTTATGAGTTTTCTATTAGTTTCATTTCAAGTTATTGAATTCAGTAAACAACAAGCAGCAGTATATGGTTATAGGAAGTTTTAGTTATAAAACTATTTGTGGTACTGATTCACCCCTCCCCTCTCAAGCCTAAATTTCTATAGTCATTCAAACAATTGGTATCATAGATACTACTCTTGATTTATAAGGTTTTACCACCTAAGAGTTAAAGATCTTAGTCATGGAAAGTTTTAGGCAAGTAAAAATCATTGATGGTCTTGAATCTGTGGTGGAGAGTGCAAGAGAGTTAATCATTGATCTGAAAAAGAAACTTGAGAAGTCTCTAAGGATTAGATTGAAAATATATGATGAACTAAAGGTTACACAAGAACAAGTTGATACACTTGAGACAACATCTGAAGGGAGTGTTACTAATGAGTCAGAATCAACTATAAAAGAACTACTCAAAAATAATGATACAATTACCAAGCAGTTAGACCTAATGAAGATAGATCTGGAAACCAATATGATAAGAACAACTGAATTGATTGAAGGAAATAGGACTACTGAAAATGAAAATAAAATGACATATGATGATAAAAGACAAGTTGAAATCAGGCTAAAAGGGAAAGATACTGAGATTAGCAGAATAACACAAGTTCACTATGATATGACTGACCAAATTCTGAGTGCAAATCAAGATAACCGAAGAATATAATTTGAGAACCAAGCACTGAAAGATGAAATTGAGATAATGGATCAAAGACTGAAAGCTGAGAAAGATGCAAATAAACTACTAAAAAGAAATGAAGAAGCACTGAAGTCTCTGGATCATAAATTCAGGAATCACAAGGAAAGGAATGACAAAACGGGAATTGGATTCAAAGAGAACAACACTACCGAGAAAGGAGAATCATCAAATGCACAAAAATATGAAAGTACTGCACCCCCACCGAACCAAAAGAAGCCAAGTTGCAATTATTATGGAAAACCTAGACACACTGCTAATGTCTGCAGGAGAAGGAAAGGTAAAGCCCTGAGTACACCTAAATTTGATGGTTATTATTTTATATGCAATAGGTATGGACATCAAACATTTGAATGCAGAACTAATCTTGTTAACAACACAAGGAAGCCTAAGTTTGATGGTTACTGCAAGAATTGTAATAAGTTTGGACAGAAAGTTGATGAGTGTAGAACAAAGAAAATAAATGACAAATGGAAGCCTAACTGAGAGAATGTTAATACTAACCAAGTAGGCATATCTATACCTTGGGACTATAATACAATAATTTCATGTTTATCCTATGGAAGGGATGGACACATTGTTGCCAATTGCATGTTGATTCATGGAAGAAACAACCGAAGAGCATGGAGAAATCTTGACATGGCATGTTTTCATTGTCATAAGGTAGGACACCTACCAAGAAATTGTAGATACCGAGGTGATGCACCAACCGAAGATGAATCTACAGTAAAATCCACAAATATTGTTGATGAAATCCAAGAATAATGAATAAAACCGGGAGGATAAAGACTCGGGATGAAGGAACATCTTTCAAAACCATAGATAGCCCCATCTATATCGAGTTGGTCGCACCGAGCTCCACCTAATTGGTGAGAGGTATGTAGGAATTGCATGCTTATAATAAATCCTACTTTAGTTCCTAGAATTAGAGTTGAGATCCATATCAGCACATTGTGATGTATTTGGATAAGTTGTGTAAGTTTTGGATGAATATTGTTATATATAGTTATTTTGTTTAACTAGGTAGAGAAAAATAACTATGCAGTCAGTATAAAGGTAAAAAGGGACTCGACAAGCACATTTAATTCACATTTATAAACCCGTTGGAAACCCTAATCATGAAAAAGGTATAAATATGTCATTTTTCTAATCATTTGAACCTAACATTTTCAAGAGCACCTAAGCACATTACATAGCATTCATCTCATTGAGCCACTGAAGAGAATTCAAGTTATTTCTAAATATTTGCAAGAGTATTGAGTAATATTTGAGATATTCACTTCATTCTGATTTGAGTTTCCAAGCTCATGTTTTATCAAAACGTGCCCTAGTTTGTTTAAGCAAAGTATCTGAAGGTATTAATGGCACCAAAGTTACAGAAGCCTATAGTTGTGAAGGAAGTAGAACAAGTGAATCTGAAATATAAGTTATCCCTAGCTATGGCTGCCGAAATAGATATGATGGGAGCCCTATGTTCGATACCACTAAGAGTAACATTAAATGAAGATCTTTGCACATTTATTCATTGTAAGATTGAAGATTTTTGTGAAACATAGATAGATATTTCATTCAAGAAGTTGTGCGAGAATGGGAAAGTGAAGGACGAGCTATTCAGTTACTGAGGGTTTTTAAGACGGTATAGATAAAAATGGTACCCAGCTAAGTACATGACCAATTCATGTGGATGGATGAACCTATCAAGATCACTCAAGATATATTGCACATTATTACTGGATTACCCATGAGAGATAAGCCCAAGACCACTAAGAAAATAGACAAGGGTAATCTCACCAAGATAACTAAAGCACAATGGGATGGAAGAGGAATGAGAATATCTACTATGGAAGACCCCAGATTAAGGTATGTTTATAATATATTATCATACCGAGTGTTTTAATCATCCTGAGTGGATAATGTACCATTTAGAGAAGTGGATTTGGCATAGAAGCTAGTAAAGAGAGGACTTAAATTAGATGTTTGTGAAATCTTACTAAAGTAGTTAGAGGAAAACATGAACACTATAAGGAAAGCAAAGACTAACACCCTGATATTTGGTTCATTATTGGTATGTATCTTCTTCTATTTTCAGAATTCATTTCCCTCTATTGGAGATGTAGTTTGGATCCCCGGAAGACCTGATATTTATCAAATAAATGAGTATATACAGAGTTTAGGAGATAGTTTTTTTGCAATCATGTCTGAATACTTTTCAAATTTACAAGAAAGAATATATATAAGTATAGGTTCCACCTCAACTAATTGCAAAGTATCAAGATAATATATGTTTTGAGGTTGACATTGACACTTGTATTATCTATATTGTTGAGCCTAGAACTGAGTGTATTGATGTAGATGTTTCACCATTACAAAGTACTAATCCCATATTGATACAAGTATAAAGTTATTCTACTATTCAGATTGGTACTACTGAAGTCGCACAGGATATGACAATTGAGACACAAGTTGACATAGATAAAAAGAATGTTGATGAGCCAGAGGCAACCGAGACTAGACATAGGAAGGATACCGAGTTTGAACCCCCCAACCGACACAAGATACCCAAAAAAAAATGTTGCAAGAATCAAATCTAAAAGAGAAGGGTGTAACGAATGTAGAACATAAACAATGAGAGGAAGTTAAAGCAGATGAGAGTATAGTCGGTCACCATACTGAATCACCATATGTAACAATGGCATCATGTTCCAAATGCTCTACTAGAGAGAGTAGATTGAGTGAGAAAAGGAAGAACAAAAAGAGGAAACATGTGATTGATTTGAGTAAGAAAATCATCATACCACTAGGAGACCCTAATATGATGAAGCCCAAATAATTATATATTTATGCACATATTGTAGCTCAAAAGGCTGAGCAAGACAAGATATTGGTAAAGAAGAAAAAGGTAGACATCTTAGAATATGTAAAGGAAGTTTTCCAGGAAATTATTCCTGAAGTTACTGTTGATGAGTCGAAGCCCTAGCTAAACCAAGTTGGAAATCTAGTCTAATAGATCAAATGAGTGAACAAGAACATGACTGAGTACATGTTGAAGGTTCAAAATGAATCTATGGAGAAGAGATCGATGGAGGACCTAATGCAAAATATTGATATTGAAAAGGTAACTCTTTCTGAGTTATGTTAAAAATTTGAAGAACAATTGCAATCCATCATTCCATTATTTTAGAAATTTTGTATTATTTTAAACTTAACCAAGGAAATTTAGAATAAGGAGACAGATACTGAAAAAGAGCTGACTGAGCACCTTAAAGTGTTAACTACCGATCCTAGAGAATTCTAGGCCTATTACTCAAAGATACAGCAACTCATGGGAGTTAAACTCTAATTGAGACTGGAGGAAGATAAGATAAGATTGGAGTTACTTGAATTGCAAGCACTACTAATTCCCTATATGTAATCAATGCAGATACATTTGAAGAAAGGAAAAGAACTAGCCATTTTTCCAAAGGTCAGCCCCTGGATACTATTGTTTACCTATCAGGAGAAATCAATGAGCACATTGTTATATTACAGAATCTCTAAGATACTTGGGAGACTATACTGGTCGGGATACAACAAAGGTATAAGCAAATTTTTGATAAATAAGTTTTATTGTTGACACTTTGGGGGATAAATAGAGAGTCAGATATAGATTTCTGAAAATCAAAAAAAGGGAAATAGAGTCAATACAAAACTTAAAAAAAGTATATATGTGAAAATGAAAAAAAGGAGTAGAAGAGATGTACATATTTTTTATAGAGAGTAACATCCGAGGGGGAGTTACTAGTTTTGATGACTTTGAGGTTTTTGTCAAAAAAAATGCTCAACTAATGTCAAAGTGGGATATTGTTATCTCTATAGATATTTTGTTGTTATTAGTTAATTCAAAGTCATATGAGTTTGAAGAATCAATCGGTGAAAGGGAGAGAGCCAAATATTTAACCAGTCAGTAATGCACACCGAGTAAGCTAGTGAAGTCAGTAAAGCACACAAAAGAGCTAAAGACACTACACCAAGAGTCTATAGTTACCAAATACCAAGTGCATATGAAGTACACCGAGTTGACAGTTACCGAGTACTAAAGATCAGTTAACTGAGAAAAGAGGAGTTACTCTACCGAGTTACTTAATTGATTGTAAAAGTGATAAGGATGCATTTAATGAATTGACACAACATTAACTGTGATTATACAATGTATGAAGAACAATTTTTTACAAGATCAATGTTCGAGTGAATTCAAAGAGAAGATCTAAGGAGAAGATTAAGTGGTTAATGAAAGTTTGTTATTTCCAAGAAAACACCAAATACCAAGGTAAAAGTGACACAGTCACCGAGAAGAAAACAAGATCTAATGGTTAAAAGAAACTAAAAACAACCTAATACATAAGATTAAGAGGCATACACTCTTATATTTAATGGATGATTTATAAAGAAAAATAGAGTGATAATACAGAAAAGAGGTTGTGTCCTAGGCTAGATTGTTGGGTTGTTTTCATGGCACTTGGGTTTTTTTCATGGCACTTTGGCAAATATTCAATGGAATTAGAGTTAGGGGCCCAAACAAGTTCATCTTTATAGTTATTTCTAATAACCCAGGGGGAAAGATCCAGGTTAATAGGAATCAAAAGAGGGTCAATGATACTCAAGTTGATCCATTTGTTTTCTTTCCAGTAATCTGCAACTTTACTCCCTACTCTGAGAGTGCAGATCTCTGCAAACTAATCCATTCTTGGGTACTAGATGAGAGGTTTCTCCTTAAACCAAGCGTCCTCCCAGAAATTGATTTTCTTCCCATTGCCCACTTTCCCCCTAGCTCCTTTAGCTGCAAGATGTATAGCTTTCTAGATATTGTTCCAAATCATCGAACCCTGAACAGAGTTAGAAGAGGATAAAAAGGATTCAATAGTGGGTGTGGCAAAAACATACTTTGACTTAAGGATTTTATTCCATCCTTTTTCTTCTCCAAAATTTATCCAACACTACTTAGCTAGGAGAGCAATATTTTTCTGATACCAAGGCCCCCGTGTTTAATAGGCTGACACACTTTCTCCCAAGCCACCAGGTGGATTCTATTTTTCTCTTCCGTTCTAGTCCATAAGAATCTCTTATGTATCTTCTCAATAATATCTGCATATTTGGATGGGATTTTGAAGAGTCTCAATGCATAAACTGGGAGATTTTGGAGGGAACTCTTGAGCAGCAGAACTTTCCTAGCATTGCTGAGGAGGGAACCTTTCCATCCAACAAGTTTATTGTATTATACACTATGTCCTAGGCTAGGTTGTTGGGTTGTTTACCTGGCACTTGGGTTTTTGAGATTCTGACTGTCGTGCAATGCAGTGTTAAATGCATTCATTCCTCCATTGTCACTGATTTTCAAATTTTATCAAAACTTGACTCTTTTTTGGTCTTCGCATTGCATTTGCATTTGGGGAAAATGTGAGGGTTTGAAATCCTAATCCATGGCGCCACCCATGCTACAACTGTGGCATTGATTTCAGTGTTTTAGTGCTCCTTTATCATTGGTTTTTTAATCTGAAGTTCATCACTATGTTCTGGGATTTGTGTTGTTGCTTTGAAGCTTCACTTTGTTGATTTCGGGCTAGAATATAGTGTTATCTTTGTGATCTTATTCCACCTTTTTCTGTGACTATATCGCAAGTATTCATTTTTAGCATGAAGCTCAGGCTCCAACTAGAAGTGGGTATTGTGATAAAGAGCTCAGGGTCTCAACACTCAAAGTCATTCCTACCGATTTGTGGTCAAGCTGCACTTAGCACTGGAGTGTAGGGATTTTGATGATCTGGGTATTGGCCATAATGGATGGTGTTATTAATGATTGTCTTTATTGCATACTCGGGATCCATATCATCACTTCTTAGCTTTTGAACTTAGAGATAAGTTACCTCTATCCTCGGCTTTGATTTTCTATCTTTATGAACTCATTATTGATTTCATTGTTGCATTTATTTGAAAGTTCTAATTGCATTTGATGAACATCTCCATTTCTCCTTAAATTACTGCAATGATTTTGGGTTTTTTCACTCTCTGCTGTTATTTTTGCTCAACTCAAGAATTTGCTTGAATAGACCACTGTTAAATAAGTCTCTATTGTTGTACTTTGCTAATGTTATGCATTTGGGAGAAGTTACATCTTGTCGGCTCATTTACTGCATTTTGTCTTTATGTTGTCTTCACTGTTGTTGACTTGGGTTTTATTGTGTCTTTGTCCACTGTTGGTAGTGGCCATGCTTGAATATGACCATTTTGTGTTGTCTGAACTTACAGGTCGTCTTGTCTCCACCTCACACTTTCCAACAGTGACGATATTGTATACATGCTTTCGAAGGGCCATTTTGGCACTATTAAGAATGATATCCATAGGGTCCGAGCATGGGCTTGTGACACCCATGAACATTACTGTGTTTAGCTCGATAATTTTTAAAATATGCATCTTTTTCTTTGCAGACAACACTGTCATTTCTTGAACATGTATGTTACATTTGATAATAAGGCTATTTGTCTGATATCTGTACATGCATATTTCATTTGATAATAAATGTTATGATTTAGTATCTCTTTATAACATCATTACTGTTATCCCTTTTCTCTTGAATATGCATTGTTATTTGATCTTATGTATATGCATATTCCTTTGATGACATTGATGTACACCCATGCTTTGTATATGCATATCTGAAATGTTGCTAAACATTGCTATCCATATTTTATGTGCATAATTTATTTGATAACAATAAATGTTACTTTTGGTTAGAATATCACTATTTTGTTCATACATAACAATAGTCATCTTTTTTTTTTAAATATTGTAATTGACTTTCATTGTGCATAATTGAACAACAATTACCTTATCATTTGATTGTAAGAAGCAATTCATCTCCTTCTGCATATAAGTTTGTAATTTGATAACATTATTTATGATCTGACACCTCTTTATAATAGCATTGCAAAATAGATGTAACTGTTATTCATTTTCTCTTTATAGGCACATTCATAACAGTATTTGATATTACTTTAATTTAATAATCTTCTTGCACATTAGAAATCAATTCTTTCTTCTTTGCAACTACACAACTTGTCTTTTACATACATCTTTTGTAGCATCTTTTCATTGCATTTGATCACACTACATCTTGGAATTAATGACATCAACACAGTTTGGTGAACTCCTTCTTCTTTCCTCTTTGATGACACCATTATTCATTCATTTTGTTCATGAACATTAGTACTTATGACAACATTATAATGAACTCTGCATCTGCATACCTCTTTTGCATTTGACCTTTCACTCTTTCTTCATGAGCTCATAGCATTCTTTCTCTTTTGATAATGTATCTTGTGAGGTTCGAGCACGGGCTCACGACACTCGTCAGACTTTTATTTGTTCTCTTCTCTTAGTGAATTCATAGTTCATTAATTTTTTCATTTGAATGCACTTCTGTTTACTCTGTTTGAAAACATCACCAAATCCAATATGTTAGATTAGTGAACATGACCAACTGATCAATTTTTTTTGTGTGAGTTCCATGTATCATGACATTCATGCATGAATGTTTGTTGATTGATTGTGTTCACTAACCTAACACTACCCTTCTATTCTGAAAAAGGTTTCTCAGCTACAGGAACTAAGTCCCTTTAATTCAGATATCTGGTTTACAAAAACAACAAGTCTTTTGTATAATACAGAATGATAACCATAGATAGTAAAAGGTTTCAAGGAGTTATGTCGCTTTAATACTATTATTCTATTGATTTATATGCATACTTTTTAATTGTATTGATATTATTGGTAGATGTGTAGTTCTAAAATTTTGATTGTTGTATGATGCTTTAGGTTTTCATGCATTTCTTAGATCCAATTTGGATCTAACACTTTTTCTTTCCATGATGCAGGATGTGACCTAAAAGAATTAAGATGAAGGACATAATGGAAAATGACAGAGACATGAAGACTTGGACAAAGCTAACAACTAGCTCCTAAATGCAGAAGACCCTAAAAAGCAATGCATTGACCCCTACTCGTGCTTCTATCATGCTTTTTTCTTCCATTTTCTCTAAGTTCCAATGTGAAAGATGTAACATGAAGAGAACATTTATTTATTACATTAACTTTAAATGCACAATGTAATGATCAAGTATGGATTTTGAAAATTTGAATATGATCAATACTTAGAGTACAATGTATCTGATAATATGAATGCAATAGCAATGTATATTGTCTACATTAGTTGAACAATAATGTTTAAGAGGTGTACCTTTATGCAATTTTTTATTCTTTATGATTCTCATTCTGCATGTACAAATTTAGGATAAAAATTCTAGGGACTTCTGTTGGATGTATGCCTGCTATACATCGACTATAGACCTTATTCATTAGGCAATGGGGTCAAAAACTAGAAAATATCAAATGCAACCTTTATTGAAATGAAAATGCACCTAAACTAAGACTCATGCAACCTAACTAAACCCATCCAACCTAAAACTGACATTTTGCCTTGAAGGCACTTTATTGAAAATGAAACCTAAATGACACCTAGTGCTTGACAACACTTATTGAAATGAAACTTCTAGTTAGAAAGTAATAACCCTCAAAGAAAATCTTGAGCAAGATCCCATTGATCGCGATAGGAAAGATCTCTCCATATGTGGTGGATAGATGAAATGCATTGTTCTCTTTACATTTAGTGATGACAAATGGGCCTGACCAAAAGTTGTCAAACTTATCATGCTGCCCTGGTCTACTTTTCAGCACATCCCATTTAAGAACTAGGTCACCTTCCTTGAAATCTCTAGGTGTAGCCTTCTTATCAAAAGACCTTTTATTCTGATTTTGCCTTAGCTCAATCTTCTTTAATGATTTGGTCCTTTTCTCTTCTAGCTGTAATAACTCCGCAAACCTTAGGTTAAGAGGATCTTCCTCTTCAAATAACATCATTTTATCAGCTAACTATAGGGATGGAAACTTAGTAGAAATTGGTAACCTTGCTTCCTTACCATAAACTAGTACATAGGGTGAGTTGCTAGTGATCTGCTTTGGTGTAATTTTGTCCATCCATAGGGGTGCCTTGAGTTTGGAATGTCAATCTCTCTTGTTCTCTTGTAGACTCCTTTTGATAATCCTTATGAGGTTCTTATTAGTGGACTCAGCAAGTCCGTTACCCTGAGTGTAATAGTTAGATGATGTATTCAGATAAATCCCAATCTTAACAGCCCACTTTGTTATTCTAGAACCAACAAAATCCAATGCATTATCTGTAATAATTGATTGAGGGACCCCAAACCTGGTTATAATGTCTTCATAGAAGTTAGGAACAATAGATCAAGTTGATTCCTTCAATATAATAGCCTCGGTCCACCTTGTAAAGTAGTCAATAGCAGTTAAAATCCATTTGTGACCTGCACTAGAATTAGGGCTAATGGAGCCTATGAAAGCTACTCCCCACTTGATGAATGGTTGTTCAACAATAATAGGCTCCAATGGCAAGGATGCTAGCCTTTGTTTTCCTACAAAAAGAGCACATTTTTTATAGTTTCTTGCCCAAGAATGGGGATCCTTAAATAAATCAGGCCAATAATAACCTTTCCTTAATTTCTTCAAAGCTATAGTCTTAGGTTTGAAGTGTCCTCCACATGATCCATCATGAAATTCAGATAAAAAATTTCTTTGATCAGAAAAATCAATACATTTATGCAACATTAAAGAAAATTCTTTTCTATAAAGCATACCATTAACCAAAACATAAGGAACAAATTGCAATATGAAATACCTCCTTTTGGCTTTATCAAAATGAGGTAAACATTGTGCAGTTTGTGGAAATCTTCTCATATCAATCAACTGAGTTGTTGGTTGATCATTAAGTATAGGATTATCTTGAAGCAAGATAACCTCCTCATTACTTTAAGCATCTTCTTCTTTTTCTACCATTTGTCCACACAAACCCTTACCTCTAACCAGCTTGGTTACATGGATATGCACATCATATTCCATAACTCTTGTGATCCATCCTGCTCTTTTCTCATTTACATTGTTGCTCAACAGAATCTCTTTAATGCTAGGATGTGCAACCATTAGATGAACTTTATTTCTAGCAACCAGATGTTTAAACTTATTTACTGATTTAATAACAACAAGTACATGTTTTTCAACAAAACTATACCTTTGTTCATAGTCATCCATCCCTTTGTTGAAAAAGGCAACTGGATGTTCTAGATTATCATCATTTTTCTACACCAACATAGCTGAAACAATATCATATCCTCCATAAGCATATAAGATAAAATATTTAGAAAAAAAAGGATTAGCTAATGTAGGAGTTGATGATAGGGCTTGTTTGATCTATTCAAAACTTGATTTTGCCTCCTTAGTCCAGCTAAAAGGTATATTTTTCCTCAGCATTACAATTTAGGGCTTTAATAAATTGGAAATATCTGGGATAAAGCATCTAACAAAGCTAATTTTGCCAATAAAACTTTGTAGCCCTTTCTTGTGTTTTGGCAAATATAAATCCAGAATTGCATGGATTCTTTAAGGATCTATTGTTGTACCTTATTTTGAAACTTGATACCCAAAAACATTACCTTCGTGGACTGCAAGAATTGATTTTTTAGGGTTAAGAGAGATTCCAAACTCTATGCATCTTTATAGCACTTTCCTTAAATGGCCTATATGCTGATCTACAATTTTTTCGTAAATAGTAACATCATCCAAGTAAACGAAAACAAATTTGTATATCAGATTTTTAAAATCCACGTCCATAGATTTTTGGAATGTGGCACCTGCATTTGATAGACCAAATGGCATTCTTCTGCATTCCATTATTCCCCATTTAGTGGTAAATTTTTTTTTAAACTGATCTGCCTCTTTTACTAAAACTTGATTATAACCAGAATAACCATCTAGAAGGGAAAACCTTCCAGAACCAGTAACATACTGCAATATTTGTTTCATTAATGGAAGAGGGTGTCTATCTTTCAAAGATGCCCTATTAAGGTCTCTAAAATCCACACACAATCTAATCTACCCATTATTCTTCCTTACAGGAACTAAATTTGAAACCCAAGATGTATGCTTGATTGGAAAAATTGTTCCACCATCCAACAGTTTATTCAGCTCTTTAAGCATTAGGGTTTCTAATTTGGGGTTAATTGGCCTTTTTCTTTTCCTGATTGGTCTGGAATTGGGCTCTAATTCAATAGTATGTTGGGTCAATTGAGGGTCAAACCCTTTCAAATCAACATAATCCCAAGCAAAAGCATCACTAAATTCTTGAAATAAAGCAATAAGAATCTCTTTATCCTGAGGAGAGTTAACTTTACCAACCTTTAAGAATTTGTTTTTGAATATTTATAACTTCTCATAATGATTTTCCTTAATGAGCATGCTGGCTTTGTTCTTTTTGAACTGATCATCAGAATTGAAGATGGACTCTAAACTGACTAGTCCTTTAGGAAGCTTATTTGACTTCAATTGTATAATTTGGTCCTCAAATTGTTGTTTTTCTTTGCTATCTTTAGAAGCTGAAAAGGCATCTATTTATTTCATAAAACTTAAGATCTACTCATCAATATTGAAAACATGCCAGTTTGCTTCATTATCCAGAATGGATGGCCTAACAACAATCTTAATATGAGATTGATCAGTATTTACACCTTTACTTTCAGAAATTGTGACTTGAGCACCAATGGCAGCTAATCTATCACCATGTTGGTTTTTATTTCTATGTATAGAAATTAGGTTGAATGCATCAAAATCTTCTAAAATATCTGATATCCTAGATTTATACAATTTTAGGAGATCATTCTTAACAATATTTAGACCTCTCACCTGATTAGCCACCAATTCACTATCTCCAAATGCCCTCAAAAATTTAACATTTCTTTTTCTTGCCCACTCTAAGCCCTGAATCAAACCTTCATATTGAGCCACATTGTTAGAACAAGGAAAATACAATATGAATGCAGCATAATATTTTTCACCATATAGAGACACAAGCATAACCCCTACACCAGCTCCATCCTCCTTTCTAGATCCATCAAAATATAAGTCCCAATGTTGATTAGGTTGTTCTGAATCAACATCTTGGGCTTTTATCAAGCTAGGCATTACAGGATCAGATTCAGATATCATATAATTACCAAAACCAATATTATAAATAACACTATCTTGATTACTAAAAACATTTCTAGTTTCCCACTCATCCAATAATATATCAGGGATACCCTCTATTTGAGTATCAAAGGTTGGATAGTCTTTAAGATCATCAGCATCTATGATTACACAAATAGCATTAATAGGGCTTGGAATATATGGTTCTATGTGATCTTTGGTCAACAACTCTGATTTTATGGTCACTTTTGCACCATATCTTGTTCTAAACAGCATGCGAGACCAATATGATGAGATAAATCCACCTATCTTTGTTGTAAAATCCCTAGATAAACATAGGGAAAAATAAGGGGGCAGATCTATAACATAGATGTGTTGTGGAATAGAGAAATTTGGGCAAGCATGAAGGGTCAAACTTGAATTTTTAGCAACACCTAAAGTGTGGACTAATGAACCATCTAATTGAATCACTCCATTGTCAAGAGGTTCATAATTCAAATCAAGTAAATCTACAATCTTCTTGGGCATTACTGTGTTGGTTGCACTACTATCAACCATGCAATTATGTACTAATTTTTGTACCAATTATCAAGGACACATAAAAAGTAGGTGGCTTAACATTTGTAACTTTCTTACCATCCTTTACTATTGTTCCTTGAACATTTTCTGCCTCCATATTGGCCAAAACAGTCCTTGAAGGCTGCTTTAAATATTTTTTTGAACTCACTGCTCCTTTAGACAACTCTTCCTTAAGTAATTATGCTTGCCATGGAATGGCTAGAGAATCCCAAATAGAAATAGAGACATTCATTTTCTTCAAATTGTCAACAATATTAAAAGGAACAAAAAAATGTACCTTTTGAGGAGATTTACCAATGATATGATCTGTGTGCTTCTAATGTTGCTCCTTAGTTATAAAAGAGGAGTGTTATTTCAATATAGAAATAGGAGTGATGGGTATTGATTAAGTTGTAGTAGAAATGTTAGCAGTTGATTACTCTGTTTCTAAAGCTCTTTTCTTGGCTCTAGTGTTTTCTGATATAGGTGAATCATTACACACCTCACAAAATTCTTCCTCTTACAAATTAAGAAAGACAGTGTCTGGAGCACTTAGATCTGGTTGTTGTTGAGTCTCATAAATGGATACATCTTGTTGTCATCCATCCACACTTTGAACCATTAGAGCCTTATTAAGCACTCCATTAGTGTACTTTGACCCCGTATGTATTAAGTTATGTGGTACTATATATGACAATTAATTGTTGAGTATAGAAACTGAGAGAGAGATAAGAATGGAAGATAAATTCTCTCTTATTTCAATAAACCAGATTATTAGCTTCAGGGCAGATTTTTGTTTGATGACTGAGACAGGTTTTCAAATTTCATGATGAAAGGTTTTGGGGGGTGTATAAAGCAGATCCTTGGGAGGAGTTTCAGAAAATTGATATTAGGCTGAGGAAATTTTTTGAAATTTCATCCCTATTTTGTTTGTTGTAAATTCAATTGGGAAGTGGAGAAGAGGTTTTAAAAGTTATGTGTTTATGTGTAGAGAGAGTGGTGTAGGGGTTTGATTCCTTAGATGGGAAGAGATAAATTATGGGTTTGGTTTGCGACTTGTGAGGAGCCATGGCACATGGTGTAGGGCTCAAGTTAGATTATTCAACCTTTCCTAATTTAGAGTTTGTCAATAACCAAGGACAAATAGATTGCAGATGCAAGGGTTGGATAGGAGAATCTTCTAGTGTATCTAGCTGAAGTGGAGGTAGAGAAAGAACAACTGGAGATGAATTGGCACAGAATGAAAAAGACCATTCTTAGGAAGCCCAATGCAAAGTTCAATTATGATGAAATTGGTGGGATTGTTTTTGATTAAGTAAAATAGGGTTTACAGGGTTCCTGAAACCCAAAATATGACAACAGTATCTTGAAGCACAGTTAAAACAAAGCAAAATAGAAAAGACATAACAAGCCAGGACAAGGCCAGAGAAAAACAAATAGCTTCTACGAAAGTAGAAAAAATAGGGTTAGCAGAAAAAACCAAGGACCCTCATGTCAAATCCACCATTAGAGTAGCTTCCTTGGCTTCAAGAATTTCCATGTTGGCCACCAACTCCTTAATCTTTCAGAAATCCAACACCATGTCCTTGTCCTTAATCTTTTTGGTTCTGGCTCTGGTGCACTGACCTGGACCCTGTTCACTAATTTGATCTATCTCCACCTCTGTATTGTCCACTTCCAACCCATCTAATTTAGCCTCCAACTTTTCAATGATAATGTTAGTGTGCTCTTTAGAGGCCTTTAGGATACTATAGCTTTGCTCGGCAATATTATTAAGGGTAGATTCCACCCTTGTCATGTTCTCCTCCAACTTTTTCACTCTTCTATTTATCTCTGGATCCTCTGTAGTATTCTCCTTATTATCCTTCTCCTTGTTGTTGGCCCTTTTTTTGAGGTCCTCCACCTTGTAGAATAACCATTTGATGGTTTTGTAATTATCAACCATGTTGTTACAGGAGTTATTAAGCAGGTCCATTTCAAAATCCCTGGCATTATCACTTAGCACCACTAAAGAAGGATCAATAAGCTCATCTAGCCTGATTTGGTTTCCCTCCCTCTCAATAACCTTAGGGTTTACGATTTCTCTAGTAATCCCCATTTTTTCTATTTTCATATTGAAATCACACCACCCAATAATCTTCCCCTGTTCAGCCATGTAGCAACAAAATTCACTATCCTTCCTATCATCCCTCTCCATATCATGTGGTTGAGAGAGCTAAGGGGAGTGGGGATATGACATTGGTGGGATTGTTGTCAAGTCTGTGAGGGAGAATAAAATAGTCAAAGTTGACATGAGGGGTAGAATGATCATCATGAAAAAGTCCAAAGAAGAAATGAGTAAGAAATGGGTAGGGTAAAGTGTTATATTTTGGTTATGTTTTTTGTGGTCTGCAATGGTATCGAGGATTGTAGCATATTTTTGCAATCTTGATAATATGGGCTTAGTCTTTTTTATGTACTCCAGTATTGATTAGAGAGTGTAGCTAGTAAAATGGATATTCTAAGTAGTGGATAATGTTGATTTTGGTTTAGTGCTATGTCTCATACGAAGCCAATGGGATATGTAATATATTTTGTAAGTAGCCACCTTGACTTTGAGAATTTCCATGTTGGCCACCGACTCCTTAATCTTTTGGAAATCCAGCACCATGTCCTTGTCCTTAATCTTCTTGGTTCTAGCTCTAGTGCGCTGACCAGCCTGTTTAGTATTCTGATCTGTGTCCACCTCCGTATTGTCCACTTCCAGCCCATCTAATTTAGCCTCCAGCTTCTCAATGATAATGTTAGTGTGCTCTTTAGAGGCCTTTAGGATATATTATAGCTTTGCTTGGAAATATTCTTAAGGGTAGATTCTACCCTAGTCATGTTTTCCTCCAAGTTTTTCACTCTGCTATTTATCTCTGGATCCTCTGTAGTCTTTTCCTTATTATCCTTCTCCTTGTTGTTGGCCCTTCTTTTGAGGTCCTCCACCTCATAGAATAACCATTTGATGGTTCTGTAATTATCAACCATGCTATTACAGGAGTTATTAAGCAGGCTCCTTTTGAAATCCCTGTCATTATCACTTAGCACCACTAAAGAAGGGTCGATGAGCTCATCTAGCTTGATTTGGCCTCCCTCCCTCTCAATAACCTCAGGGTTTATGATTTCTCTAGTAATCCCCATTTTTTATGTTTTCACATTGAAATTGCGCCACCCAATAATATTCCCTTGTTAAACCATGTAGCAACAGAGTTCATTTTCCTTCCTGTCATCCTTCTCCGTATCGTGCGGTTGAGAGAGCTGAGGGGAGTGAGGAGCTGACATTGGTGGGATTGTTGTCAAGTCTGTGAGGAAGAATAAAATAGTCAAAGTTGACATGAGGGGTAGAATGATCATCATGAACAAGTCGAAAGAAGAAATGAGTAAGAAATGGGTAGGGTAAAGTGTTATATTTTGGTTTTTTTTTTTGTGGTCTGCAGTGGTATCGAGGATTGTAGCATATTTTCCCAATTTTGATAATATCGGCTTAGTGTTTTTTATGTACTCCAGTATTGATTAGAGAGTCTAGCTAGTAAAATGGATATTCTAAGTAGTGGATAATGTTGATTTTGGTTTAGTACTATGTCTCATACAAAGCCAATGGGATATGTAATAGATTTTGTAAGTTGAAAGTGGTATTTTTAGGGAGGGCCAAGGTCTAAGC
Organism: Thuja plicata; assembly: GCA_018584345.1. Classification (NCBI taxonomy): domain Eukaryota; kingdom Viridiplantae; phylum Streptophyta; class Pinopsida; order Cupressales; family Cupressaceae; genus Thuja; species Thuja plicata. Next base: position 234,678 of record MU223675.1, on the reverse strand, counting down.
AGCCAAATAAAGTGGCCAAGATGTATGTCTTTCTTTAATATCAATAAAATATCTTTATCACTTATTAAAAAACAAATTTAACCCAAAAATATTACAACTCTCATCCTTAGATATTTTGATAATACCTCAAGCCCCCTTTTATAGTTCCTTGGCTTATTTTTCATTCAAAACAAGACAAGTAAAATTGCAAACTAGTGTGACCATTCTTCTTTCTAAAACAACCACCCTTCTCTAGAAAAAATATCTATTAGATACATGAATCAATCCATATCTCGTGAAATGATATCCATGACTAGGAAATATCTTATTATCACATTTGGAATCTAACTTGATTTTGTTCTCTTTAGGAACTAGAGCATGGTAGAAAAATCTAAATATCAAAGTTGGCTTATCTAGTTGAAGTAGAGTAAATGGGTCAATATTGATAACATAGTATAGATTGTATTACAAAAATTAGAAATAATGTCAAACAATGTAATAATTTAGATGAATAATGTACTCCTTCAACAACAAGATAGTTTTCTTTTGAAATGTGCATAGTTTATGAAAATGCAAAGTAGAAATTTCATATTGCACTTCCTAGTATCATAAATTGTAAATAAAAATATCTCAATCTTTTACATCACATAGTAGAATCCAAATTTATATGAATAGCTTTTAACAAATTACACAACACTCTTCTCTAGTTTCTCAAAATTTTCAGTGTTCTCATTCTATGGAGTTCTTCCATTACAATCTACTTGAGCCATATAATCAGAACTCTTCTAGTAACATAAATTATAAATAAAAATGTCTTAACCTATTATATCACATAATAGAATCTAAATTAATAAGGACATACTTTGACTCTTCTCTACTTTGTCAAACTTCTCATTCGATGTGGCGCTTAAATTAAGAGACTAAAGAACTACTTTAGCCATATAATCAAAATTTTGCTTCCAAGTATAATTAATTTATCTAAACCTTGAAAAAATTTCAAACATAGAAATATTTTATGTTACTACAAATTTTATGCATACTTCATTTAAAATTTACACAATAAAGAAAAAAATACATCAATAAAATTTCGCGGTGTTTAAATGATTAACTCCTTTTATTTCAGATTTTAATATTAAAAAATAGAATAAACAAAAATGCATTAACTTTTCAAATGCATCCATATTACACTGATTCTAGAAGTGAAATTATCTACCTATGCCAATGATTTAATTATGATGGTATTATGAAACACGATTCATCTATTGTCAAGACTAAATTTTGATCACACAATCTAACATAATTTTTATTTTTTTTAGTTACTTCAAGACTTGAAAAGAATCTATACCAGTGATTCTAGAAGTGTAATCCTCGAGCTATGCCATTGATTTAATTATGATAGTATTATAAAATACCATTAATCTATGGTCGAGACTAAATTTGAATCAAAAACTCAAACACAATTTTTTTTTGCAGGTGACTTCAAGACTTGAATAAAGCTATAGCACATCATCTGCCTCATTATTTTCAAAAGCACAATATGAAACTAAAATAACGTATCTAGAAAATATGAACAAACCCCTTCCCTACAAGAAAATAAACCCAAACATTTGAATTGTGGGGCAGTCTTGTTTATTTTCATAACTATAAATTTTTTTTCTTTTGTAATGTTCCATATCCATACAACTCAATGATTGGGATCCTTCCAGTCTACTAAGAGGAATTCTTGCACGCATGATAGGTTGGGTGAAACTAAATCAATTTGAAAATGTTTGAAAGATTAATTAGGAGATTGTTTTATTTTATAAATGTCAAAGAGTTTGTAGGAATGGACTTGACATTTTAGCTCCACCTTATGACCTAGAGCACTTCTAAAAATTATTTATTTCCAAACTTTGTTTGTAATTAGATTTTCTATTAAAACAATTTTGATTATCTTTATATTGGAAAAGTATCTTTTCTAAACAAAATATCTACTTGTAGTGGTATGTGTACTTTGCAATCCCATTAATTTTTTCTTTCATTCCATGATCTAGACAAATTAATTTAAATTTGTTTTCAGATAGAATTTTACTTTGTAATCTGCTAGGTTTCTAATATAATTTTCTATTCTGCATTTCCATATATAATTGACTAGGATTCCGGGTTTTCTTTACTGATTCTTTTCCGGATGAGTCTTCAACTCAATTTATATAAATAAATATATATAGTGGATAACCCACTTTCATTTAAAAAAATTTTTTTTGACTGAATGGTATTTGTTCGAAAAGGAAAGAGACTTCAACAATGATTAAATTTTATATCTGAATTTGATTTTATATTGAAATGTTAACAAGCTATGGAAAGTTTCACCCATAAAAGTATGCAAGAACTAGTTGGAAGGAAAAAATGCTAGTGAATTTGATTTTATTTTGAAATGTTAACCTATGCTATGAAAGTTTTTACCCATAGAAGTATGCAAGAACTGGTCAGAAGGAAAACAAAGCTAGTTATTTGTGCTTACACTCAGTTAGGGATGACCCTGAGCCCTGTGATGATAGAATTTTAAAATTATTACCTCTCCATACTTGAAAAAATAAATTGCCTTCATCTACTATGCTAGTTTAAACTATAAAGAACACTCCTTCTTAGAAAACATTTAGTTTAATTTTTCCTCCTTTTGAAAGTCAGTTATAGATAGACGCAGACATGAACACAGCCTTAGGTTATGGTGACCCTTTACATTAGTATGCATAGGACATATATAGATCTTGAATATTCCCTAGAATAGCTCCGCTTTCTATAATCCACATCAATGTTTGCATTATGACATCTGGTTAGAATATATTATAGCATTTATGAAGGCATATATCTAGAAAATCATACCAAGGAGACATTTAGTTTTTTAATAAAAAAATTCTTTGTGACTCAATATATGGTTAGATAGCCACATGTGGAATCTACTTGACCTTAGACATTGGTTATATAAAAAAAATTGATTGATCATATTAATAAAGTCTAGTTTTTAATGGATAAAAATAATGGTTTCATGAATACCTTACACTATTTGGGCACTATTAGGGCTTGAATGGAACGTGTTGGATTGAACTCTTAAATTTGAAGCTTTTCTTGTTGTGACTTTAATACCGTCATTGCTACTTTGTGAGAATGCACTCATATTTGCAAAAAATTGTCTCTGTATAGTTTTTTTGCCAGGTTAATCATATTTCTTTGTGGAACTATACCAACGTCATATATTATATAGGTTACATATTTGCATACAAATAAAAATAATCTTTAATAGAATAAATTCAATTATATTTTTGCATTATAAGAAGGTTTGTGACCTGTGAAAAAAATTGATTTTACTATCAAACAACTCTTTTAAAAAGAAATAATACCTATTTGGATAATAAGATTATCTCTTTGGATAATAAAATTTATTAGAGCTTTATGCCAGTCAAATTGCCTTTCAAGAATGTTAGCCAATGTTGAGCACCAAATGTCATTTCACTCTTAAAAAAGGATATTCTCTCAGTTATGACTGTGTTAAGATTAACATTAAGCCTAGAACTAATATGAGCACTATTTAAAAGCCATGTTGTCTTCGAATTCTTTCTAATTTGCAAATGAATCTTAAGTTCAAAAACACCCACTAAAATTACACTTGTAATCTACCATCAAAATGTAATTAGGATATTCACATTGCCTTTGGAAGCATGTTAGCCAATTTTGAGCACCCAACACCATTTCACTCTTCAAGTCATGAATACTATGTTTTCCCTCAGCCTACTTCATCCAAGTCATCTAAATAATATAATGCATAATCGTTAGATAAAATTTCATACTTAAAGCTCTCATTTCCAAAAATTCTCACTTAAAGCTAACATTTTCAAATAATAATATGACAAATATCTTATGTATATCGATCTAAAAAGGCACTAGGAAGAACATTTGATACTAAAATTAAGTAAAATTTATTTTCTACCATTATTAGGCCAATCCACATAATTAATAGAATAAACAACCGTAAACACCCATCAGGTGTATCTTGTATAAAAAAAAAGGGAAACTAATGATACCATCCAACAGAGGCTTAAATACTCTGGTTTAAATTTTCTATAGAAAAGTCTACCACTGTCCACAATTTGTTTTGCTAATGTTGGCCAAACCTAAGAAAATATATATGTATCATGGGAACAAGAGGAGGAAAAAAATGTAGGTCAACATACATCTACAAGAGGACATAACATATTTATATTTCATCTCTATGTAAATATTCGCTTAGAAACCATTAATTTCTTTATTTATTGAGACATGGATTAATCCTTCATACTTGTAGAAGTTAACCATGTCTCTATGACACAACTATTAAGGTCTTTATTCTAGTTACAATCAATAAAAACATATCCTTCCATTTATTTTGCAACAACATAGAGACAAAATCCTATTTAATATATTGCATATAAATTTGTTCAAAGTAGCTAGAATGGTAGTTTTTTCCTAAGTTATTTCCAATGATTTAGTTCTAAAAATATACCACTCATTACTTAAATTTTTATCTTCTAAAATAGATAATCAAACATTTGCAGTGTGATAACCAGCAAGCATTCTACCTTACCATATTTCTAACAAAAATAATGCACAAAATCTATAAAGTTTTCCAACAACCTGTGGTTCTCATAGTTTGAATCTTGATTGTTTTTCGTGAGAATCAATGATCCTACAGATTGTGAAATTATCTTTCTTAAAAGATATGCATCTCCTCATATAAAAGTTTTCAAATCAGGTAGTTGATTTGCAAACTTTAAGGTAAAATACTTTGGTAGGGCAATTTAAGCTTTAAATAAACAGAGAATCAAAAGTCGTGTGTGAAAGTAAATTAGTTTATCTTCTATCTATCAATATAAGTACAAATATGCCCTAAGAAAGAATTTGTGGTAAAATAAAAGACCATCTAGTACTACGAGGCACCTGATTTAATTATTTTTTGTAAAAAAATAGTAGAAGATTCTGTTTCCAGTGGTCGTTCCACTTCCCGTGGACATCGTCGGGGTCAAATTTCTTCTCACCAGCATACCGACACTTCCCATTCTCAGCCTCCTCACCGCCATTCACCCCACCACGAGCTATTGCCTTATAGTTCTATTGTTCCTCATGTCGTCATGGGTCTTCATCAGCATGGCATAAAACAATAGGTGCTACTTCACCACACTTGGGTTGGCCAATTCTGTGTGGTGACTCAGGCTGGCCTTTGTCTTCCAAAGGCTACCCCAGGCTAGCATTGGCTATCTCTCCACATTGAGTAGATAAGGAGGCTGAAGAAGATAATGCAGATGGATACACATTGCCAGATCCTAAACCTGATCATGAGCGTCTTTCTAGGCTAGGCCAATTTAGTTTTTATGTTTCAGGACTTCACTCTTGTTTCTATAGATTCTCTAATTTTCCCATGTGATTCTGCCAAGTGAATTTTCCTCCCACTATTATTTTTTGATTTAGTTGTAATTTTTCTATTGAAATTAATATAATTAGTTGGTAATATTATCCATAAATTTGATATTTAAAGAATTATAAATATTATCCATAATAAAATTTGACTGACTATTATAATAAAGAGACAACATACCAAAACTAAAACAACCCACAAAATATTGGTGCATCTAAATGAAAATGAAAAGCACATCAACCTAAACAAAACCCCTAAAACACTTACTATTAGATAAACTGCAAACAAAAAGGACATCACCAAAACAAAAAAAAACCCTGAAACACTTATTATTAGAAATTAGGAACTACTTCTCAACCTTTAAACCTGAATTTTATGCTTAAATCTCTTGATCTACCAAAACATGCATCAAGGTAAACAATATCACATTCATAGATCTATAAAATCTTCCAATAGCCTATGGTTCTCATAGTTTGAATTTTGATGTTTGTTCGTGAGAATCGATGGTCCGACAGATTGTGAAATTATCTTTCTTAAAAGATATGCATTTGTTCGTATAAATGTTTTTGAATCATTTAATTTTCTGACTTAAAGGTACAAAAATTTGTTAGGGCAATTTAAGATTTAAATAAACAGCGAATCAAAAGTCGTGTGGGAAAAAAAATAGTTTATCTTCTATCTAACAACGTGAATATAAATATGCTCAAAGAAACAAATTGTGCCAAAGAAAAAGAGAATCCAGTACTACGAGCCACCCCATTTAATTATTCACCCATAATACAAAAGATGATGATCAACAAAGGATTTATCAATGTCGTTCATGAATATGGCTATGGGTGCATATTCATCAAGGCCAAGATCCCAAATTGAATTATTTTCTATAAAATCTACATAAGTATTTAAAATTTAAAGAGAACATACATGAGATTAATTTTGTGATGATTTAAGTCCCAACTCTTGATTTCCTTTCATTCTAAATAGAATCAAGTAATAATAATTTATACTCATCGGTTCATAAGTTGTAGATTATTAGGTACAAGTAGATCGTACTTCCTAATTGCTAAAGTGAGAGGCAATCATAGAATACACTTCTCTTTCCAATTAGTAAGTCTCTTTCCAATTAGTAAGTCCAATAGCATTTCTTTCAATTTTCATTATCATCTTCAAATGAGTACATTAGTAACTAATACTCATAATGAAGAGATTTACAAACACTTAGCATTCACAATAATTTACAACTAGGAGGAGAGCATAGAAAGTAGTTTTATTATTCAACATCTTGAATCTCATATGAGAAAGTGAGTATAGCTTCCAATCGTCACTATTAAGATCAATACCAAATACCAAACACACCTTAGCAATTGACAGGTCTCAAGTTATTGTCTAATCCATTATTATTGTACTAGCTTACTTTTTTCATGGCAATCAAAATACTAAGTACATTTCTGGAGTTTAACATTCTAAACATATTATTACTACCATAAATGTTCACTTAAAGAGGTCATCTAAAGAAAGTTTTATATTTACAGAATGATAACTTTTCGTTATTATATTTACAGAATGATAATTTAAAGATATAAGATAGCCATTCATAAAACATTTAATTTGACTTCCTTGAGAAGAAACCTAGGAATTTGTAATATCTTTATTCTGGTTATTAGCAAGAATGATATCATTAGTGGACTCCCTAAAATCATCTAATATCCTCATTTGTAATTAATATTTAAGTCCATTCACTCCCCACAGGCAATTTGGTAATTAACGTTGAAATTGTCTGTAACTAGAACTGTAAGTTGAATTATATTATTTTATTTTTAACTTTGTATCTCATAGGAACAATATCTAATTTATTTCCAAAAAAAAAAAATCGACTCAATATCACATAGTTAAACATCATTTAAAGAATATAATAAGGAAGGAATGTACTCATCTCTAGGGATCATCTGGAAGGTATTTTAGATGAAGAGTTAAAATCTACCACTGGATATGCCAATGCTTCTACATTAGCCTTGTCTTTCATTGCCTCTACTAGCACCACCGCGACACTGGGTGCCAAAAAGCTCACGACATCTAGACACAAAAGATCTCAACGATCGATCTCTTGAAACCCACTCTATTTTGTTTTTAATATTTTCTCCACACCCAATTTTATCCTCCCAAATGTCATTATCCCTCTCTCTTTCTTGCATTGTAATCTTTATTTGATCTTCCTCCCAAATGTGCCTTTTCAACAAATCCCATGTCTATTAACATTTGATAAAACCCCTCTTCTTTATACTCTTATTGGCATCCATCACACCTCAACTAAAACAAACAAATTAATTAATCACCAATCAAGTCTGGGTCGCTATAATTACAAACCCAACTCGTACCAATGATGCAAGATACCATCGTCCAATTACGATTCCAAACCACACTTGTTGCTTGCACATAGGGGTATTTTTAAAATACCCGCGTGAACATTTATCTTCCTTTACTGCCAAAATGTCTATGATTTAATACCCACAATCTTTTTGAGCTATCACTTCCTACTCCATTTGTTGTGCCTCCCTCTGTCAGTGTGCCATCCTAATCACTTCCCTTTCTTAGGTCATCCATAGTCTTTTATTGATGATTAGTGGCTAGCCACCATACGTGCATGATATTTTCGCATAACTGACAGTCCTCCTTCTCTTCCAATAAATACCAATATAGAAAGCCCATACACATCACATGCCCCATCAAAAATAGCCACTGGCTAATCTCCCAAAAAATCATGCATGGTAAGATGATATAAGATATAAAATACCATACATACATATGTCATCCATCATGTTATACACGAACCGATGGCAGCAGACAAAACAAAGGAAGACAGACGGTGACGGAAAGCATTTTAGATTTTTTTTAAACTTCGTTTAAAAAGTCCCTCTTATAAAACTCCGCCCAAAAACATTTTCGACATATTTATTTTGAATCCTTCCCACTCTGCGTTTCCATTTTCGTGAAATCTTCAAAATGTTTCAGAGGAATGTCTGGGCAGAACCTCCTTTATGGACTGCCATGGCTACTGGATATGTACAAAATGAGCATGATAGGAAAGCCTTGAACGTGCTCAAGAAAATGACGCTGTCGGACAAATGGAAAATACAACAACCTTTGCAAGCATCCTCTTTGCGTGTGTCCAGATGGGAACTTTGGATCAAGGTCTGAATATCTTCTCTCATGTAATGATATTTTATATTCTTTTGATTGTGAACCTGTATTTCTAAAGCTTTGTTTCCCATGTGTATCGCATGGGACTCATGAAACAACGTTTGGCATCCATCATTACAGACAATAGTGTGGAGGGAATTTTGTCTAGCGTTGTAGTTGAAAATGCTCAAGTCCAGATGTATGCAAAGTGTGCAGGCGCAGACAAAGCAAAAGAACCATTTGAAACGTTGTGGGAGATATTAGCGCAAAATGTGGAGATAAGAGACAAGGCATGATGAACTATTTTTTGAATCCCTCAAAGATCTGATCTCATGGCCACCATGATTGCAATGATATGCACAAAATAGATTTGTTGAAAGGGCCAAGGAAAATTGCAGCCTAATGCAGATCATTGGTGTACGGTCATTTTCCAAAATCCCTGCCCAGTGTTTTCTTTTGTCTGGTTGAGATGCAATGTTTTTGAAACAAGGCATGGACAGCTCTGAATATAGTGAACTGCGCAAAAGGGGGAAAATTCCATGATTGTAGGACATGAGTAAATAAAGTTGTTATTAAGCTTGATAAATGTAGTAGCAATTGCAACTAAAAAGTGCAGAGCTATACTCCACAGCCTTTGCAAGCATCCTCATAGTGTCTACCCAAACAGGAAATTTTTATGGATAGAATAGAGGTGAAATAGTTTTTTTCTTTCTTTTTAGGATAATAGAGTTTGGAGTTGGGTTTGCAGTAATTGGATTAACCATTTTACATAAAATTTCATTTCCCTACCATACTGGAGTCTCAAAGACTGGTTGATTTCGTAGACGTCATTAATAAATTTCAAAGAATATATAATATATATAATTCTACTTATGAATGGCACTAATAGTTTTGACATCGTAATGTAATGCAGTGAATAACAGGGTACGCAGTGTTTGAAGTCTCATATGCACTCTGATGAAAATTGAAGGTATATATACTGACTCTATAAAATTTAAGGTATACATATTGAAAATGGATAATTATTCGTTCATCTAGGAAAATATATTAAGTATTGGTGCGCGAGGGTTTAGTAAGGTAGTCATGATAACACAGACAATGCTGAAAATTCAATGGGTATGCAAAATCAAGCTATGAGTAGAAAATCAGGAAATGAGGAAGAGTCTAAGGAGTTTGAGACTCGAGATTATGGTTCATACAATCCTTCTTCCTCCTTTTAGATAGCCTCCACATGAATTATGAGGGATTACGAGCTGAGGGAAGCAAAGGCATATACTTACGCGTAAATTAAAGAATTCACCTTTTTCATCTTAACCTCACAAGATCTAATGATTAAATTTGTTTTCTTCCTATTCTAACAAATATTATATGGAATTTATGATCATAACTAGTTTTGTCCATGACATCTATCAGTTGTACCATTTTATTATACTTGAAGGTCAAGCATTGCTGACAATTGAAAGTGTCCACTAGTGTCTTTATATTAGCAGACAAAAATCCATCCATCCAAAGATATGATAACATATTATCTTCTTTCATGTAATGGAATTTCATATTCTTTTGATTGTGAACCTATATTTCTAGAGCTCAGAATCTTTCCAAAATGTTTTCAAGCATCAAGCTATGTACAGTCTAGTTGTTTTGAATCAGTTCTATGGCTTTGATTTTAATGTCTGAATTTGTGATGTAAGGGCTTTCTGTTTTTTGATCTAAGAACTTTCTGGATTTTGATTTAAGGGCTTTGTGGGTATTATGGAATAATAATAATGGGTAACTTTTGTGGGTGTGTAATCAAAGTACTTAAAATGTTCATACTTTCTCAAGGTCATGGTGGAAGAGATGGGGGTATTCACAGTTACAGTCCGTAGTAATAATATATATGAGTTTTTTCCATAAATTGTGTAGCATATTCAAATTGATGTTATTTTTAATTTCTACGAAGATAATTATGGGGTGTTTTTTTCAAAATTATGTATTTTTATTTAAAAAATATAATAGATAATTTGCTCCATGTATAATAGTTAGTTTTGGGAAGATCAAGAAGAAAGCACTGGTCCATTCCATTATTTTTTTCTACTATAAAGTAAGATTGGAAAACAAAAACATTTGGGCTTATTGGAGGTATACCAACTAATGTTTTTGTTGTTGATCATAAGCATTTCCAGTATTGGTGTCCTAATGTGATTGAAGTAAAATTTTGTTTTTGTACAAGGGAGTTGGGGAGTTAAAAATAATTTTCTAACGGTGGTGCTATTGACATTGTTAAAATTATAACCATTATCTCAACCTGTATTATACTCTTTGAAAGTTTAACTTAATTTCCATTTCACATACTTAAATTACAATGCAACAGTTTGCAACAAGTTATCATTCAATGTCAAAAATAGTTTTCTGAGTAAAAAAAGCTCTTAAAGTGTTTAGGAGATGTGAGTGAAGGTTCGAGAGGAATGGCTCACATAAGAATTATACTTCAAAAATATTATTTAATAAAGAAATGTAAATTACATTATTTTATAATGATAACTATTTTATGGTTCGTAAGTGTGAAGTTTTCAGTCTTATAGTTTGATTTTTCTAATACTTAATTTAACTTTGAATTGTCCTTGTGGTGACACATCTATTTTACCATTGATTTTTTTAATCTTATAATTATTAAAAATAGTTTCAAGTAGGTTTTAAAAATTAAAGATAATTAATAAAAGTATTTTATTTTATAAAGTTAGACATAATTTATAAATTGAAAATTTATTATTATTAAGTAAGGAATTTTATATATTTATATCAATTTATGTTTAATTTTGATTTTTTTTAAAGAAATTATTTAATACAAACATATAGTGAACAATAGCAAAATCTTATGCGATGCTAGGCTCACTCCCATCACCTCTCTCTATTCATACTCATTCTAACATATTTGATCCATATTTTATCTCTATTGAGATAACATTTAAAGCATCAATCATTTGTGCAACATTTCACATAATGAATAACAAACACTACCTAACATTAAGACAAGTTGTATCAACTTTCCAAGGAAGGAAATGGAAAAAAATGGATTTTGTTTTAAAATTGGGAAAGAAAAGAAAAGAACGAATTTAGTTTTAACTCATTCCTTATTGTTGATATTTTGACTCCCTCTCCTTGCTTGGTGGCTTTGGTTGTTGGTAGTGTGCAATACTTCCTTGGTTAAACTACTATACTTATGGAGAAAGAAGTCCCTAGAGAATTTTTTATTTTTATAATTATGGAATCAAGGAGGACATCTTGAAATTGTGTGTGAATTTGCATTAAAATCGAAAATGTAATCCTTCCATTTCACAATTGTTTGTTCTATTTTTTTTATTAACCATGAACTTACTAGGTAGTTAGATGTGGCATTGTATTCTTATGATTGTAATTAAAAATTGGATATTAAAATAGATGTATGACATGTATTTTAAGCTATGCATTTTAAAGTTTTAAAAGTTTGTTTTGATCTTATTGTGATAAAAATTATTTAAACATATAAGTGATGAAAAAGTGATGGATACCATTTGGTTAAAAAATGTATAATTAATTTTTTGAAATTAGATTATGAATAATGTGGAATGTGAATAGTGTTTTGTGCATGAATGTAAAGTTTATCAATTTGTTTATATTTTGTGAGATAAAATTCTCAAGTTTGATCCATAATAACGAACCTTTTCATATAAGTGTTACATGTTTTGACATTGTTTTTTATGCCTTATATTTTTATTAAGAGATAACTTTCATTTTTGGACTTATGATTGGATACTTGTGTGACAAGTAGAGTTGACCCATACACATTCTTTAGAATTTGAGATGGACCAATGAAAATTCTTATATCACTGAATCAAGAAGTTTAAATTTTATTACACTAAAGTTGGGAATCAAACATCCACATCACTTAATTGTGTCATGCCTTGCGACAAAAATTGCAACCAAAAACTATAACCCTAGTACTAAAATGTAACCTTGACCAACATTCCCATGCACTCTTCCATGATATTTTTATCTATGGTGATTCAAACCCCATTAACACATATGCATCTATATGAAGTTTGAGGTTTAACTACACATCATGTTTTGCAACATGCATAAACATAGTTCATGGTCGGTGATATGCATTTTTTTTACTAATTTCATGTTATCCTAAATTAAAAGTTAGATAAAAATATGTATGTGAACCTCGACACAATTTTATTGTGAACATGATTTTTAGGTTGAGACATGTCATTTTTTTCAATATAAAAAATTTAGTTCATGATTGGTAAATATACTTTTTCTGCACATTTGATGTTATCTCAAATTAAAGGTGTTGTATATCACAACCTTCCTCTTTACGTAAGGAGGTATGTACTTCTCCACAAGATCTCACTGTAAATATGAAGTTGTAGGAATAACTAAAATCATGTTTTGTGATGTACAAAGACTTAGTTCATGGTGGGTAAGATGTATTTTTCCTACTCATATGATGATATATTAAATTAAAGGTTTGATATCAAAACCATCCTTTTTATGTAAAATTGGGATGAGTACCTTGATAGCATTTCATCATAAATATAAAGTAGGTTTAAAAATTCTTTACTTTATAGAATATACACAAACATGAATAATAGAAATAAACAACATAGAGCATTTGAAATAAACAACATATACGTTCAAAAAGAAAAGATATATCTGCTCCAAATTTTTTCCTAAATTAATATTTTTATAGGATTATGCATGTGGCTTAATATATCACTTAAAGGCTTTAATTATGCATTTGGCTTAACAATATATTCAAGTTTAAGGGTCCAAAGGGTTGTGACTAGGATGACATAGTTTATAGGACAACAAAATTTGTTTAAAGTCTTAATGTAACCAATCTACCATGGTGAAAATGCATTTTGGAAACTAATTTTTTTGATTAAGGTAACAACAAGTTTTGAAGGGGCCCTGAAACCCTTTACAAAGTACCAAAAGATAGACAACAAAGGACAAGGAGACAACAAACTATCACAAGTGGCAAAAAACCCAAAAAGGGCTAAACCCCAGATCTAACATAAAATTACATTACAACACAAAAAATCAAAACAGATAAAAAGCTTCCAACAGACAAATAGAAAAAAAAAACTTCCAGCAAACCAAAATACTAAACAGCTTCCAACTAATCCTCCAATATTTGAACTTCCACCATCTGCAGCTCCATACTCTGGATTGAGTCCCGTAATTTCTTGATATCTTTAGTTTGGACTTGGGCCTTCTTTTTAGTGCTAGATTGAGTCCTAGATCCTGGGCTAGAAATTTGAACTTCCTGAGGGCTATCTTCCTCCTGCCTAGCCTTGTCACTATCCTTTTCATCTAGAAGGGTATAAAGAGATTTCAGATTACCTAGGGAATTATTCATACCCATTTTTCTAACAACTGTAAGATTTTTTATGAGTGCCTTGTTGTTGTTAATCTTAGCATTAATGTTTCTAAGCTTGTTGTCAACCATAGTACTGATCTTGGTATCCATATTGTTAACCTTATCAAAAACATGATGCCCCTGCTGGTACATGGAAGCATCATTGCACATTTTGTCAATAATTTCCTCCAGCAGCATATTCCTATTTTTCAGATTCTTATAATTGTCTTTAATCTCCTTTATGTCATCATGAATCCACTTATCCATATTGTAGCTATTCTCTACTTTGTTTTTGGTCAGTTGCAGAAAAGAAATAGAAGCCACCCTTTTGACATTGACTTGTCTCTCACGTAGATCATCCTCAAGGCTCCTCCTGTTATAGAAATTCTTTTCTTCAAGGTCAACATTCAAGTTTTCCCAGTTGTACTCAGGCTTCTCAGTGTCATTGGTATCTTTCTCAGTATTCTCTATATCCTTATCAAGAACAATATCCTCCTCAGTGTTCTTTGTGTTGCCTTTGTCAGTCTCCATTTCCCCTATTTCCTTTTGGTAGTCTTGAAAGTCATGAATTTGATCTTCCCCACCTTCATTATTTAGAGTGTAGTCATCATTGTGGGTTTCAGTGTCCCCCGACTCCCTCTGAGACTCCTAATTTTCCTAATTCTGTTCCTCATCACCATCCTTTTTAGCAGTATGGTCTTCAATATGGGTGTTAATCACATTGTCAATTTCTTCCATTATTTCATCCAAAATTTTATTATCCAGATTCTGGGTCTCCTTGAAATCATCTTTTCCACCCAGAGACACATTGGGGGAGGTGTTTTTCATGTCCTCAATTTTTTCCGACTTCCCTGTAAAACCCTCATCCTCCGATGACACAATATTTTGTTCATCATCAATTTTCATTCCCTCAATATCATCATAAATAAATAGAGATATATCTGCTTCAACAGGGCCTCTACGGATTTTTTTAGCAATTTCCTTACTAGGGTTCTTACTCTTAGACACTTCCAGACTCTTCCTCTTAGCATTCATAATACATTTGGGAATGAGGTCGGGAATGTGATTCTTGACATAGTCGGTAATCAACATAATTAATCCCTCATGTAAAACAGGGGAAGACTTACTCCTATGGTCACTGATGCTCTGGTTGAGCAAACTTAAGAGATAGAAGGGAAAGCAAACCCTAATGTAATGATGGAAATGATTTACCATAACAAAATGATAATTGTAAACCTTTGAGTACCTGTCGTCCAAAGTGAAGTACTCCATGATAGTCCAGATCACAAACGCCCAAATCTGCTTGATATTTGACAGGTTAACATAATCGAGGTCACCCTTCACAAGAATTGTCCTTTCTTCATTTTTCTTAGGAAATCTTTTATACCCTTTGTTGTCTTCTATTTTGTCTTACAAAAAGTGCTTCCCATCCAACGGAAGGCCCGTAATATCAGCAATATGGTCTAGTGTGAGCTTGAGAGATTTGCTCAAGATGTTCACAAAACTATTCTCCTAGCCATTGACAAAGGATTTTGTCACCTCCCTATCATTTCCATGTAGACGCTTCAGATACCTATGAACATTACCCTTATTAAGCTTATTCCACACTTTTTTTTGTTCCCTCCATTTGCACACCGCGGGTTCTTCTCTCTTCAAATCTCTACCCATGCCTTCTTCTTCTGCAATTTGTATTCTCTCACTGTTGTGTTTCATACTAGTATTCGGCACAAGATGAACACCAATATTTTCAATCACAGAGTACTTAATGAATTTCCAAAAAACTTGCATCTTAAGAAATTCCTCATTAATTTTATGTTTCACATTGCACGACATCGTCGCCGTACCCCTAATCAAATCATCATTAATCAGAATGATTAATGCGAGTGACCTCACCTGCCTTATGATTTAGCCTATCATAATTAAGTAATAATTCCACCTCATTATTAATTTTTACATTCCCATGCCACTTTAATGTGACATCTTTCTTTACTCCAATGTTGGCTAGACAGTCAACCACTTGATTTGTTTCTCGAAAACAATGAGAAACATAAAAGGAATTAAAATTCAAAACCACATTAATAATATTTGCAATGCTATGTTCTATAGTCCAGGAAGCTTTATTCTTGCCTCTAATATTATTGATGATATTTAAGGAGTCTCCCTCCAGCCAGACTTTTTCACAACCCAGTTCCTCTACCAACATAATAATGTTGAGAGCTACCATGCCTTCGACCCTATGGTTATATTGAGTTCCCAAAGGGGAAGTAATGGCTCCAACACAATTACCATTATGGTCTCTTATTAATCCACCTCCTCCAGCAATTCCTAGGTTGCCCTTCGCTACCACATCGAAGTTAGCTTTAACCCAACCTTCAGGGGGTGAGGTACATGTTGCCAAAGATCTCTGATTAAATTGAATTTTATTACTATCATTCTTCTTCTTACCTAATTTACCCTTAGGTATTAAAGAAGAGAAATTTTCTTCCAGCGCCCTACAAATCTAGTTGCCAACCACTTTAGGAGAAACCTGCTTTTCTCTGAAAAAATTTTCTTGCACTCTTTCCAAATTCTCTAGCAGACATGAGGAGGGATAAGGAACTAAAGGTATTTATCAATAAATTTTTGAGGTAGGTAACTCCATTGAACAACAAAATCCTGCTAGACAAAAGGAACACACCAGCAAATATGCCATTTTCTAAAGATAATCTCTCATACTTTATGAGTGAAAGGACAATGGAGCATGATATGATCACAGGTTTCAGAGTTTTCAAAGAAAATACTACATCTATTAACAATATAAACTCCCCTCCTAGAAAGGTTATCAAAATTCAACGGTTTATTTTGAATTAAGAGCCAATAGAAGAAGTTGATTTTAGGTATGAGATTTTTATACCAAACAAAAGAGCAAGGAGGCCTTTCCTCTCTCTAAAAAAGGATATTAACAACACAGACCAGAGTATACTTCCCATAAGAAGTAGGATTCCACACAACCAAGTCCTGAATTTTATCTTTTGTGTGCCAAGTCTGCAGCTCATGCTGGAGGTAAATGAGTCTAGCATCAATATCTCCCAAATTCTTCAAGTTTCTATCTTGCCAATAATCAATAACTTTGGTTCCAATGGAATCTTTACTTCTTTCAATAATTTTCTTCCAGTCCTGATTGGTTGACAGAGGCATAGAGTGGATCCATTCATCATCCCATATATCAATTCTACATACATCTCCCAGCTTCCATCTTTTGCCTTTCGCAATGAGATCCTTAGTAGATTTTATACTATTCCAGATGAATGAACCATTAATGTTGTTGTCTTCCCCTATAAAGTCCTCCAAAGAATTTTTAACAAAGAGATACTTACTTTTAATGATAGAATTTCACTCTTTTTGATCTCCATAAATCGTCCACAGTTGTTTAGCCATGAGGGCTTTATTAAATTTTTTGATAGTCTGCAGCCCAAGACCTCCCAGCTTTTTCTGCTTACAAACTTTTTCCCATGACACAAGGCTCATTCTTTTCTTTTCCTCAACACAAGACCAAAGGAATCTTTTCTGAATCTCTTCAATTTCATTAGCAATTTTATGGGGAATTTTAAATAAACTCATTGCATAAACAGGGAGGTTCTGGAGGGTAGATTTTAGAAGTTGGAGTTTTCCAGCATTTCTTAGAAGTGCCTCTTTCCATCCAACAAATTTTTTGTTGTATCTGTCAATAAGAGTATGCCAGAAGCTTTCCAAAGGACTGGAACAAAGGGGCAATCCCAGGTAAGAAGAGGGGAGTTTTCCAATGGTACAGCCAAGAATAGTAGACATTTTCTTTTTTCTTTTTTTAGGAGTATTAATGAAGAATATGGAGCTCTTAGTCCAATTGACTAGCTGACCAATTGCCTCAGTATAGATAGAAAGTCCTTTCTTTAAATTCCTGGCTTCTTTAATAGTCAACTCTCCCATGATAAGAGTGTCATCCAAAAATTGCTCGTGAGAGAAAATAAGTCTAGCAGAGGATGGTTGAATACCTTTTATTTCCCCTTTTTCCACCATCTCATGGATATACCTTCCAAGGCACTTTGCAAGAATATCAAAGAGGAAAGGAGAGATAGGATCTCCTTGTCTTAATCCTCTGGATAGTTAAAAAAGTGGAGAAGATCCCTCATTAACAATGACAAACGAGGAAATAGTTGATACAAGTTGCATGATAATTTTGATTACCTCCTTGTTAAATCCAAAAGAAGACATCACCATCTGCAGAAAATGGAAGTCAACTCTATCATAAGCCTTAGAAAGGTCCAATTTCATCATAAATCCCTATATTTTAGCCTTCTCTAGAAAATAAAGATTCTCATGAGCCGCAATGATAGAGTCAATGATTTGTCTACCAGGAACAAAGCCATTTTACTGAGTGGATATAATATTTGGGAGCAACTGGAGCAGTCTGGAGGTAATAATTTTTGACATAATTTTATAAAAAGAGTTACATAGGCTGATAGGTCTAAATTCTTCAACAGTGTTAGCTCCTAGTTTCTTAGGAATCATAACCAGGAAGGTTGCATTTAATTCCCTTAGAAGACACTTAGAACCAAAGAATTCTTTAACAGCTACCTAAACATCTTGACTAATAATATCCTAGAAATGCTTGAAGAACAACATAGGGAAACCATCAGGACTAGGAGATTTTTCTCCTTCGAAAGAGAAAACTATATTTTTTATTTCCAAATTTGAAGGAATAGCTTGGAGCATTTTGTTAGAAGGTTCATCTACCAGCTTAGGGATAGCGTTAATAATTTCATCCTGATTAGGTCTGTTCAAATTATTATCCTTAGTGAGAAGCTCAGAGAAGTATTTAACCATTTTAGATCTGATTTCCTCCTCCTTCCAGATTGTTTTTCCTTTATACTGGAGGTTAGTTATCCTATTAATAGCTTTGTGTTTCAAAGTCGTCATATGGAAAAATCTTATTATTTTGTCCACTGCCTTGAGCCAAAGATTTCTAGATCTCTGTCTCTAGAAAGAATCCTCCTTGGTAATAATATTATGATAATCAGCAATTAGAATGTTTTCATTGGTTTTAGTTTCCTCTAAGAGACCCTCTTTCTGGATACTGTTCTAAATTTCCTTAATATCATTTTGCAGCTTACCTTTTTGAAGGAATATATCCCCAAACACTTCCTTGTTCCATATTTTCAAATTTCTTTTAATAGTGTTCAATTCCTTAGGCGTTCTGTACATAGCTCCCCCTTCAACCGTGTAATTCCACCATTCCTCAATATTTTTTTCTAAGTTAGGGTGAGCTAGCCACATTATTTCAAATCTGAAAATAGATTTCTTTCTACTCTGAATCTGATTAATATTTAGGGTTATAGGATAGTGGTTAGAACCAATACGAAGTCTGGCAGAAAGAGTGCAGAAGTACCTAGCCATCCAGTCATTGGATAAGAGGACTCTATCCAGTTTCACCTGAATTAAGTCTTCCCCTGTATTTCTATTAGACCAGGTATAGTCAATGCCCTCCAAATCAATATCTAACAGAGCTTCCTCATTGATAAATACCATTAGGTCAGATCTACTATCCATTTGGGAGATAATTCCTCCCCTTTTTTCCTCATTCTTGAGAGGAGTGTTAAAATCTCCCATAATCATCCAACTAGTTTCTTGAAAGAGAAAACGGATATCTTTTAGTCTTTGCATATATTTCATTCTACCACCTCTAGTTTTAGGGGCATAAACATTGATCATATTCTAGCAATAGTTATCCTTAAGATAAGTGATTTTAACCAATAAAATGTTTTTTTTTCACTATGAATTAAGTTGCACACAACATTTTTATTATTCCAGAATATCTCTATTCCTCCTGAAGCACCATCTAAATCACCACCTAGGCTCTCATAATAATTAGAAACATGCATTCTTTCCAATTTCTCTTTAGTCATTTTAGTTTCTTGAATAAGAAGAATATCTGGTTTACTATCTCTAACCATATTCCTAAGAAGATCATGTTTGTGGAGGCTGTTAAGCCCTTTTTTATTTCAAGAGATGAATTTCATATTAAAGACTTGGGGAGCATATTTCAAGGATGGTACATTGTTTTCCATCTGCTATATTCTATTTTTCTTCCTTCTCTCTTTTCTTATTTTGTGATTCCCTTCCTTTCTGACTCTTAGGAGTGCCGACATCAGCCTTAATTTGTCTTCTAGTTTGAACTCCCCCTAGATTATGATTTTCTTTTTTTTCGGGTGATTCACATGAATTACTGTTGTTTTGGTCTCCTTTTTTTCCTGAAGATTTGTTGGAACTTTTATTGTTCTTTACCTGTGACCAAGGAGCTTCTTGAGTGATCACTTTTGTCTCTGAATACAAGTTTGTCTCTAAGTTATCTTCTCTCCATAGATCTGCAATAGGGGATAGAGAGTCATCCTTACTGTCTTCTAAAGAATTACCAATGAGATCAACTTCCCCAGTAGTTCCTTCATGAGGAATGGAAGACACATCCGTAGAAGGGGTTAGTTCTTCTGAACTAATTAGAGTGGTTGCATTATTGGAATCTTCTAATCCCTTCAGCTTAGGTTGACCTTGTTCTTGACAAGAGTTGGTGATAATAATTTGATCAAGCCCATTCTGTTGATTCAAAGTGATTTGGTTTTCTATTAACAAAATTGCTTCTGATTCATTACTAGGTTGATCCAGATTAGTTTGGTTAGCTGGACGTTTTTAACTTCAGACTCATTACTAGATTCACCTTCTCTATACTATTCTCCTGATGAGCATGATTAGGATTTTCTAAAGAACTTACAGAAGTGTTTTTTTTCTATTTCCATACTTTTTTAGGTTCCCTTTTTTGTTCTTCTTTTTCCTTTGATTTTTTAAGCAGGCAGTGTTTAGCCCAATGACCAAATTTTTTGTAGGAAAAACAAGCAAAGGGAAGTGATTCATATTCAATTTAGATTGGATGTACTTACCCAGTTTGGAGTTGATGGTAATGACCTCTGAAAGATATGTCTTATGGTGAATGTTCACACATATTCTAGCATAAACTAGTCTAGGTCTGGTGGCAATCATCAAATCAATTGAAAGTAGCTCCCCAAACGCACTCGCTAGACCAACAAAAACATCTTCGTGCCAGTATTCTATTAGGAGTCTTGGTAGTATCACCCAAACAGGGGCTATATCAAATATCTCAGCATTTAGATCCAAATTCGTAACGCATTTTTGAAGAGACAACGATGATTTTCCAAACATCCAAGGTCCTCCACATACAACCTTTGATAAATCTTCCATATTTGAGAATAAAAAAGAAAAAAAACCCTTTTGCATTGCTGCTATATCTACTTGGCCCTTGAGTTTCCATTTACGATAGGTAAAATCCCTATCAAGCTCAATATTAGGTCTTGTCCCCGTGAACTTACCAGCCAGAGTAAGAGCCATTAAGGAAACAATATGATCTACAAGGGGATAAGGGATTGTTATGATGAAAAAGCCCTTGTTGGTATCTGAGATGTTGTTCATTCTTGGAAAAGAATATTTTCATGACAGTTTGATTCCAAACAGCGATGACCAACTTCCTTTGAGAAGATTTATGTTTGAGGCTTGTTCATTTAGATCAGTCAAGGTGCCTTTAGTTGAGCTTTCTCCTGTCCCACCATCTCGAAAAGGAGGATCATTGACATCATCAGAATCTTTTGTGGAGCCCTCCTCTGTTGATCCTCCCACAGCCTATTGATCGCTTGCAGCAGTAGATGATAGGATTCCTCTAGCGTCATGATTCCTGCCATTGGGAGAATTCAAATTCCCTCCTCCCCACCCTTTCTCTCTAGCTCCCACTCCTTCCATTTCTCTTATGTTCACTATCAATAGTAATGATATTTCCTGGTGCAACTCTCATTTCTAGAAACTAATGTTAACAGTGTGTGTTTGCTACCAATATTAAGATGTGTTTCCTTTAGCTTCTTTGTAGTCAAAGGTATTACATTTTGGTGAAAGGGGGCTATAAAAAATGCTCAGAGAACATGACATATTTCTATGGTTGCTAACTTTCTTGTAAGACAAACTATAAATAAAGCATTCTAACACATTATTGCCCCACTTTTGGTCTGCATACCTTTAGACAAAAGTGGAAGTTTAAGTTGACAGTAGTGGTTTTGAAAGTATTGTGATATTCTGGAGTCTAAGTCTAAACTGTCCCCTTAGGATAGGTGACCTTTATCAGATTTTCCCAATTTCACTTCTCCTTACGAGCCCGGGGGATTAATATCTGAAGTCGTGCTTAATCGGGGAGGTTTAAGATCCCAAATTTGATAAAGGTCACAATTCGGAGACTTCTAACATTTATCTTCTATTATTTTGGAGTTTTTAGCTTAAATACTTTATATTGCTTCATCAGCAAAAAATTGGGTTCAGGCTTCTCTGGTAGTGGAAAAGCACAACTAGGGTGCGGTTTCTGCAGTTGACTATTCTATGATACCTTAGCAGTCGATACAATTTTAAAGTGGATGATCTAGGCTTAGAAAGACTATTGCATTTAGAATACATCCCTATAGACTGAAAGGAATGACTAAATGTAGAGAAATCTAAGATGTAAGCCTGCTGGTGGAAAAGCAGAAAATAGCTTCTCCACTACTCCAATAGGCGGGTTTCAACCTGTGGACTACGTTTTCTGCCAAACCATTAAAATGATGGATTTTTGAAGGGAAATCAATCTCATAAGTGATCCAAGGCATTAAGAAAGCCATTGAAATAAACAAATATCATTTTAGCATCTCAATAGGCTAAAATTCTCTTTCGGTGGATTTTCAAATAGAGAGCACTCCAAAAGCATTTCTCTGCCCAAAGGAGAAGTGGAAAAGTAATTTTCCGCTACCTCAGGAAAGTTACCATTACGGTTAATAAAGTGAAAAGACATCTCTCAACGGCCCGTAAGAGAAAAGTAATTAATCCAAATAAAGTCATTTTACTTCATAACAAACTTTTTCCATTAATGCTTGGGTCTTTTCATTCATGTGGCACAGGAAGTCGGTCGTTAAACGATAATAATTCAAATTTATAAAATTAGTTGAAGGTTTCAAACAGGAGCTACCATTTGTTTGACAAACTATTTGAATTTGAAGCCTCTAATATTGATTATTCTTTGCCCCTGTATTCCTGAGAGATATTCTTGTTTCCCGAACCAAATCATTCAAATCATGGATTCTAGATTTAGGGGATCCGATGGAATGAATGACATCACCTCTAATTGGTACATGATCTTAGATACGTCTCTAAAGTTCTTTGATATGCAAAACTTTTAGAATAGGCTAAAAGAGGACCAGATGCATCCCATCACTGGGAAACTGAAGGAGAGCAGATTAGTAGAAGCCATTGGTTTTCCCATAGCCATTCAAGCCCCTAAACTAATCAAGGAATGTATAGCTCGATACAACCTAGACACCAAGAAAATACTCTGGCCCAATGATATGGTGATTCTCTCTATCAATAGAGAATTGGTTCAGAACTCGCTTCGCATCCAGAGCAAGCTGAGTATTCAAAAATGACATACAGTCGGGCAGTGACTGAATATATAGTGAAGAAGTCAGTTTGGAAGAAGGAGATAATGAAGGCATGGTTTCAAGAGCCTATAAGCGCCAAAGGGAAGCTGCCAAAGAAACTATATGGCACTAACCTGAAACCAGAAATCATAGACATCCTGGTGCTACTCCACAGGATCAGAGGTGAGAGTGAGGCACTCAAGTTTTTAGATCATCATTTCTTCTTGGTACAGGTAATCTATTCTCATCATAATTTTATTGATTGGGCATTCATGGTAAGAAAAACTCTGGCCAGTGCCTTAGACAAAGAAAATCATCAAATTGAATTTTATTTGTCTTCAGTTCTATTGTATACATTGGCCATGATCCAAATTTGGCCAGGGCTTCCTAGATTAGAGGAATTTCCTAATGATGTTAAGAGCTACAAATTTTTCTCCTCTTTGGAGTTACATAACAGTTATGCTAATTACCTTCGAGTTATTGACACGTTCACAATGAGACTATGCTGGGAGCTACAAGGTTGACCAGAAAGGAGATTCTCTCCTGAGGCCATGGCTTTTATAAGCCAGTTGGGATATTATTTTATTCAATTTGGTGATTCCTCATACATTTGTCTTGCAGGAATCAACGAATTCCCTTTGAAGCTGCCCAGATATCCTACTAATATGATCGTGCTGGTGGACATGATGAGACAAGAACTTCAAGTGAATTTGATATATGATGCCAGGAAGAAAGGCTATGACTTCCCCATGACTATCGAAGCTTACAGTTGTGTGTCGCAGTCAGAGGCAAAGAATGTTCTAAAGACATTCTCAAAGAGGTTTTCATTAGAAACCTATGATGTTCTGAGGCCACAGTATGATCTTGTTAATTATGCTCGTGACTACTTGCAAAAGAGCTGAGCTATCCATCATGTAGATGACATAGAAGACTACTGGGCCAATTGCAAAGATGATTTGGAGAGTAGAGAGAGATTCTATGCCAGGTTAACTATTGAACAAATCATAAAGTTCAAAGTTAACATAGAAGTGGAGGGGTTAGAAGATGATGGTAATCACATGTATGACAATACATACTTGGAGAAGATAAAGCTCACCCCCATCAGTTCCGAGCCCATGCTAGATCAAGTCATCGGTGACTTGCAGACTCTAATGAGTGGAATCTACAAGAGGATATAGTAGTCGGTTGAATGGACGATAGGAAGAAGGAAGAGGTCAGAAAGGAAGCCTCCTACTCAAAGGACCTCGACAAAGGATACTTCCAACATTGCAACAACTTCTTCGGTGATACTCCAACCTATGACCAAAATTTCATCTCAGCCAGTCGGGGGAGGCAATGAACCTCTTGAAAAATAAGTTCAACCAAAGAAGACTTGTGGAGAAGGTCCGCTTCAAGATATTGGGTCGACAGAGGAACCCACCAAAGGTGTGGAACCTAAGGAGTCAGCTAAATCAGTCACTATAGATGTACCGGCCGATACTTCAACCCAAGATACCCCAAGGTGAGAGTCCTTTGTTGTAGTAGAGGTGGGTGAAGATACCTCCAATGCCTCATCTACAAAATCAGATGAGACGGCTGAGAAGCAACAAGAGGCTACCCAAGTCATTAGATTGGTGTCTTCTTCCCCTACCTTTGTAAATCCATTTGCTTCAAGACCAAAGTCTACTCCTCCATTCATTAGGAAATTATTTATAGAGGAGTTGGTCTCTGATACTAAGGTCACCAACACTGAATGATGGATAGAGAACACCCTGGAGTGCAAAATAAAGAGAGTGGAAGAAGGAGCTCCCAGCAAAGATACTTTAGCTTGAGCTTTGAAACCTAATGCCACTACAGAAAAGGCTAAGAAAGTAAAGACGTTGTCCACCTTGGGTGGAGATCCAGAAACTGGGCACTTCACCATGGAGGTAGCAAAACCCACGAAAGAGGGCAGGTTTGAAGATTTAACCCCTTCACATTTCAAACTACACTCATTTGACATGGGTTTAGCTCGGCATGATACCAAGGTGGATTGGTGGAGTTCTACTAATATAGTGATTGAAGAAGAATTGGAAGAACTTAAAATGGCTAAGGTACATCTTAAGGCTGAAGTCAGTGAACTGACTAATTTCATTTGGCAGTTGGTCACTCCACTTGCTAGTATTCCTAATACTCCAACCACATTCGATCCCAATGCCGTGGAAAATCAAGCCATAATAGCCAAATTGCAAGAGGATAGGCACTTCGCGCAAATCAGCAAGGGATGGGTTGAGAGACTCAAATCTGAAGGATTGGCAGTTGTTGAACAATTGGGTAATGCTCTTTTAAGACTGAAAATAGAAAGGAACAACATTGAGAAGAACTTGTAGACTCTCGCATCTGAGAGAGTGAAGTGTCAATAGTACATAATGACACTCCATGTGGTAGTAAAGATGAAGACCAAAGAGTCATTGAAAGCCAAGATTCTGCAAAAAGGAGATGAACCTCTAATCGAGTGGCTTCAAATCCTAGAGTTCAAAATTGAGATGATCATTCAAGCTGAGACCGGGTTGAAAAAGTAGATGTTAAGATCAAGGAGGAACAAAATAAATACTTTAAGATTCTACAAGGAAAAGAAATGATAGGATTGGCCAATATGCAGAAATCATTTTCTGATTATGTGCATAAGCTGTTAGAGTGGTCTTCCACCCATTTAGACAAAGTGCGAGAACTCCAGCAGTTGAGTGGATGTATTTATAAAGCCATGGAAGAATTGAAGGATCGGACAAATGCAATAAAGAGCCTAACAAAGGAGCATTATAGGTCACTCATCTGATATACCAATGTCCATGTCAACAGTCATGAAGAGCTCATCAGAGTTATTACAATTGTCACCACCTATAGGGCTAAATTAGGCAAAGGGAATGAAACTAAACCTTGAATAGATTCTCCCTTTGTACCAAATTTTGATGATATTGTAACGGATATACCTTTGTTTATCATTCCTACTTAAAATAAGTTGAACCATTTTGGTTACTCTTTTTGTAATGGTCAAGATTCAAACTCTATATGTACTATACCGAAAGTTAATACAAAGGTCGGCTAAATTTTGGTGTAAAAGATAGCATTTTGCGGATTCAATTGTGTGTGTCTGAATACCATTGATTTAATTCTTACATTGCATTGAATTTACTTTTCTATTGAATTCAAATGTTTCTTTGAAGTTGGATTTGCAATCTGTATTCAAACCAGAGTTCTATATTACGATTTGATATAGTTAATTAAAGGGAAAATTTGTTGTTATCCTAAGTTTGAGAAACATTTCAGTGATATAGATTGATTCATTCTCATTTCATCATTAATCTTTAGTCTTGCATCTGCATTTTCAGTAGTCGTTTATGCATTACCACTTTTGGGGTTCAATCTGATTGATGAAATCTCATAATCAACTAGCTTTAGAGTTGAATTTATCCTGCCTGAGCTATTTCCTACCTAGGTTTAGCTTGGTTTACCTCTTCTATTCTCAGGTCAAGAACATACCCCCGTTAGATTAGGAAAGATCAAAATTCACTGAAAATCATTCATACAAGGGAGCTGTACCTTTAAATTTAGAGGGAAGTTAGTTTACAATTATATTTTCCCAACTGTTGTATTCAATTGCTTCTTCATATTTGGGTATTTTAGAGTTATAATAAAGAAGAACAATCTGTTTACCAACAAAATTTTGGCAACTCTACTGGGGAGTCAAACAATCATTATAAGAGAAGCATATCATGGAGAAATATGGTGCTTCCCCATGAAAACATAATTATTGTGCTCCAACCGAATCTTGGATTCCAAGATGATCAAGAGGATATCATCTTCATTGAAAAATTTTGTCTAGAGATATAGAAGAGACACAGAGCATTATAGAAACGCTAGTCAAGTGATTGAACAAGAAGAAGCTAGAGAAAAAGCCATTGAAGAAGCTGCCTGGAGGAGAAACATAAGAAGGGAACAAAATCAAGCCGAGTGTGAAGCTAGGCTAGAAGGCTAGTTGGAATCCTGGAGCCCAAGAGGTTTCTCAAGAGCGCAAAGAAGGAAGGTGACATAGATCCAATTTTTGAGAGACTTGCAAACCTTGATTTTTGTCTACTTGAAGTACCCCACTGGAAGAGTAGAAATATTAAGAGAAAAAGTAGGCCTCCTTCACCTCCTAAACAATCTTCTCTTTTTCCTACTACTTGTCAAGGTTTAACATTGCATGGAGTAGTTGCTCCTCCTATTGTTAATCTAGCACCCTATCTACCTCTGGTAGTTATGGCACTTCCTTGGGCCACTACAGTTGGACCATTAAAATTAGTAGCATGCAACCCTCTTCCTTCAGGATCTAGAAAGAACTTTCCTAAATTTTCTGGAGATGGGAAAGTATCTACGGATGAACACATTTCTACATTCTTTGCTTCAGTTAATATCCTAGTAGTACGAGAAAAGGATGTGGCCATAAGATTATTTGTTGAGACCCTTGTTGAGGGTGCTGCCATTTGGTCCCACCACTTACCTAATTCCTCCATTATAGATTGGGCCTCTATGAGAACTGCTTTTGAAAGAAGGTTTATTACTGCTGAAGACGAGCATGCCCTATTGATGCAACTAACTTCTATCAAGAAAGAACCTTCTATCAGTATGAGAGATTTTATAGCTAAATTCAATAAGGTTTTAAATTGTATCCCGGCAGCTGACAGGCCTATGAAAGGAAATTTGAAGCCATTATTCATAAGTGGTATTCCGTCAGACATCAATTATGACCTAATAAGGGTAAACCCTATATATTTGGATGCCACACAGAGAACTTCTATAGAACTTGAAGACCATATGATCTCATCTAGTAAATGGAAAAGAGAGATACAATCTATATCCAGTAGTAGTAACACTACGTCATCAGATGAGATGATTCAAAAATTGTCTAATGAATTCATTACCTTCAAGAGGCAACTCACCAGATTTAATAATCCCTACCAGCAAAACTTTCAGGAGCAGCCTGGGAGAAACAACGAAGGAAGGAATATTAATGGAAAGGCATTATAGTTGACTACTCCACCACAAAGGCTAGCTATAGAAGCTCCTCCTAAAAATGGAAACATGTGTGCCTTCCACCTAACTACAGATCATGATGGAGAGAGCTTCGCTGATGTAGCTCGTGCTTGGAAAATGAATTAGACTGATGAGTGGAATGCTGGGGTGTCTGGAGCTGAACCAGATTCATACTCACATGGAGACTCTAAAAACTTATATTTAGAGTATGAATCAGATTCACACCGAGAAGAAACATGTTACGCTACCATAGATGGGACCTCTTATACAGTCTTGACCCAGAGTCAGAAGGATAAAAGCCCTGTTTCAACACCTCCACTTAAAAATAATGAGGCATCTAGCTCCTATTCTAAGGAGGCCAATCAAGGATTGATAATTCTACAACCAGGTAAGGAGCAAAGCTCTTTTGACATTATTCAATTATGTAGAGATTCCAGAATTCAGATTTCTCCTATAGACTACCTTAAGTCTAATCCCATGGAACTACAAAAGCTAGTATATTACTGTAAAGAAGGGAATCCAAAGTTAAACCAAAATTTCATGCCTACCATATAAAATGATTCTATATTTGTAGAACCAAATAAGCAAGGGGAACCTTTTGTTATAGCCACTTTCCCGGGACAAAAGCCTGACCCATTCTATGTGTCATTATATATCAATCGTTGCAAGTTAAGCAATTGCATAATAGACTCTGAAGCCTCAGATAATGTAATTCCATCAACTGTAGCTAAAGTGTTAGGCCTTAATCTCACAAAATCCCATGGTAGGTGTTACTCTATGGATTCTAAGAAAGTACCTCTGGTCGGCCAGATTAAAGATGCTCAAGTGGCTCTGGCAGTACACCCTAAGAAGAAAATATTGTTAACAATCCTTGTCGCTGATATACCCACTAGTTATGGTTTACTGTTAAGCATGAATTATTGTAGAGACCTTGGAGGGGAGATAAAGTTGGATTGGTACCAAGCTTCAATCCCAGTAGGCAACAAAGAGATAAAACTAGTTCTAGAGGAGAAAGCTAAGTTCATATTGTTGAAATTTGATGACCCTAAAGGCCAAATACTGTATCAAGAGTTATAATTTGGTAACTATATGTTGTTCACCAATGACCATGATGAGGAAATAGATCCTGAAGAAGATGAAAAGCAGTTTTTTTCCAAAGAAAATCTGCCATAGATCTAGACTCTTGAATTTGATGGTAGTTGTGCATCGTCGGGATCTGGTGTAGGTGTGGTCTTGATATCACCAGATGGAGTATGTGAGCCCCTAGCTTATAAATTGGAGTTCATGAACACCACCAATAATATCGAGTATGAAGCCCTCCTATTAGGGATTATTGTTGCAAAGGAAAAGGGTGTGAAGATCTTGAGAGCTCGTGGCAATGCTGAGCTAATCGTGTGTCGTGTCAAGAATCAATACTCTACAGTAAAAAATCATAGATTATAGAACTACAAAAATAGATTATAAGATGAAATAGAGGTGCTAAATGCATTCTTTATTGAATCCAGTCTGAGAGAATTGAAATCTAAGGTAGAATCCTTGGCAGTGTCAGCTTCGCTACTGCTCCCTCACCCAGAGTTCAAAGATAAGAAGTACCAAGTGGAGATTGTATATCGACCTTCTGTGCCTGATAATGTAGAGGATTGGAAAGTGTTCAAAGATGACCAAAACCTCCTCTTTCTCGAGAGCAGAGGAGAATTCCAAAAATATGTTGCTAACAGAACTAAAGGAGACTGTCAGGACAAGAAAAAGAAGGATAAGTCAGATGTCATCTAGTTACAAGGTAATATCATTGCTCCCCATTTGGTCACTATTGAGAATCTTTTCAATAGGCATGACACCTTTGTTAAGAAGAAGAGAATCGAGAGAGGTCCTACCACTGGTGAATATGAGGGAATGAACATAGGAACTGAGAAGAATCCCAAGATGATCAACATTGGGAAATGTTGTACTAAAGAGGAGAGGAAAGAGGCTAGGAAACTCTTCCTAGAATACTAGGAGGTCTTCGCCTGGAGTTATAAAGATTTGAAAAGTTTTATGAATGGGAAATTCAAAAACCAGATTCCCTTAAAACCTGTGGCAACTCCATTCAAATAGAAACAAAGGAATTACAACCCAAATTTGTTGATGCCATACTCAGGGAAGTTGATAAAATTCTCAAAGAAAGGATCATATACCCTATCCATCATTCTACCTGGGTAGCGAACATAGTTCCTATGAGGAATAAGAATGGAGAGATAAGAATTTGTCCTGACTTCAAAAACCTTAATCAATCTTCCTTGAAGGACAATTACACACTTCCCAACATGGATCATCTCTTGCAGACTATGGCTAGAGCTGAAATGATGTCCATGTTAGATGGCTTCTCAGGGTATAACCAGATTTAAGTTGAGAAAGAAGACCAACATAAAACTACTTTCACCACTCCTTGGGGCACTTTTGCATATCATAGAATGCCATTCAGGTTAATCAACATCGGAGCCACCTTTCAGAGAGGTATGGACCTTTCCTTCATTGATATGAAAAACAAAATCATTGGTAAGTATCTGCATGATCTTACTATATTTTCTAGGAAAAGAGTAGATCACATAAATGATTTACGAAGAGTATTACAAAGGTGTCGAGAAGATGGGATTTCATTGAACCCCAAGAAGTCAGTTTTTTGTGTAACTAAAGGGAAATTGTTGGGTCACATTGTTTCCCAAGAAGGCATAAGGAATGACCCAGAAAGAGTAAGAGCACTCCAACAATTGAGTTTACGTGTGAACAAAACTAGACTGAAATCATTTTCCGGCTAGGTAAACTTTCTCAGGAGATTTGTTCTAGATTTTTTTAAGATTACCAAATGCATAGTGGACATGATGAAGGGAAATGTGATTTTCAAGTGGAATGATCCTGGTAAACAAGCTTTCAAGATTATAAAGGACACCATAGCCAACGCTCATGTGTTATGTCACCCAGATTATAAAAAAGATTTCATAATCTATTGTTATTCTTCTAAACATACTCTATCAGCCATCCTAATGCAGGAGAACAAGGAGGGAATCCAAGCTCCCATTTCTTTTATGAGCACACCTCTGAAAAATCATGAACTAAGATACTCTCAGAATTAAAAGCATGCTTTCGCAGTTGTAAAGGCTTTAAAGAATTGAAGATTTTACATTTTACACTCTCACTCTCTGTTGTATGTACCTGATATAGAAGTAAAAAGCATACTGACTCAACAAGATGTAGGATGTAAAAATAGAGGAGCATGGGTTTCTAAAACCCAAGAATATGATATAGAGATCAAGCCCACAAATTTGGTGAGAGGGAATGCACTATGCAAGGCGATGGCAGAAAACCAAGTAGATGAAGATCCAGAAACTACACATTTGGTTCTGGCGGTAAGTATGCAAGACCCTTGGTTTGAAAACATTGTATATTTCCTGACATATGGTGAATACCCTGAAGGGTTAACTTCAAAGTAAAGAAGAGATCTGAAACTGAAAGCTTCTAAATATGTAATTTGGGAGGATAGACTATATAAGAGGTCTATAGATGGAACTTTCCTCTAGTGTGTCGATAGACAACAACAAGAGAAGCTATTAAAGGTGTTTCATGATGAAGCTTGTGGATGACACTTCTCCTCATCAATCACTGCATTCAAGATTTTGAGGCAGTTTTATTACTGGCCAAGAATGTTTAGAGATGCTTACCAGTAGGTAGAGAGATGTTAAAAATGCAAAATGTTTATTGGAAAGCCTCAGTTAGCAGCACTACCTTTAAGACCAGTGGTAATTGAGGGTCATTTCTAGTAGTGGGGTCTTGATTTTATTGGTCCTATAAATCCCACGTCTAGTGCAGGTCATACCTACATAATCAGTGCAAATTATTACTTCACAAAATGGGTGGAGGTGAAAGCAACCAAGAGAACTACTTTGGAGGTGGTATGTGATTTTATCAAAGAAAACATTCTAGTAAGATTTGGTGTTACTGGTAAGTTAGTTATGGATAATGCCGCATACTTCTCTTCTCAAGAAATTACTAAATTTTGCTTTGAGTATGGCATCATGATCAGTCATTCATCTGATTACTTCCCTCAAGGGAATGGTTAAGATGACTCCAGCAATAAAGATTTGGTAAACATCATGAAAAAGCTCGTGGCAAATAACCAGAGAACTTGGCATAAGAAAATCTATGAAGCCATCTGGGCAGATAGAGTGACTCCCAAAAGATCCATTGGTGAATCTCCTTTTGATCTTGTTTATGGGGTAGAAGCCAATCTCCCATTACCATTGGAGTTAGCAACTTGAAAAACTGAGAAAAACAGTAGAGGATGGCATGTATGAAGATGGTTTAGAAAAAAAGATTATGTACCTGAACAAACTGGAAGAAGAAAGGGAAAAAATGGTTCATCATATCACACGACACCGAATGCTTGTAAAGAACTTGTTTGAAAAAAAAATCAGACCCCATAAATTTATGGAGAGAGACATGGTGTTGTTATGGGACAAGCACAGAGAACCCAAAGGCATGCACAAAAAAATTGAAACACTATGCAAAGGACCTTTAAGATCCATCAGGTGTTTGAGAAAAATTATTTTAAACTGACTTATCTAGATGGTGAGCTGCTACCCCTGATGTATAATGGTCAATATTTGAAGCTTTATCAGATCTGAATTTAAAATAGGTAACCCATGTATTGTACTATAGTTACATTTAGTTCCTATTTTTTTTCCTAGTTAGGCTTCCTTTCTGCTTCCTTTTCCATGTCTTGCTTTATTTTTGATGTGAGCCGCCTTTAATTGAGCTTTGTGAAACTAGTGATTTGAGTTCCTTGCTTGGACATGTGAATGTCCAACTCCCCAGACAAAGCCAGTTGTTGCCCCACTTTTGGTCTACATACTTATAGACAAAAGTAGAAGTTTAAGTTGATAGTAGTGGTTTTGAAAATATTTTGATTTTCTAGAGTCTAAGTCTAAAATGTCCCCTCAGGATAGGTGACCTTTATCAGATTTTCCCAATTTCACTTCTCCTTGTGAGCTAGGGGGTTTTATATCTAAAGTCATGCTTAATTGGATAGGTTTAAGATCCCAAATTTGATAAAGGTCACAATTCAGAGACTTCTAACATTTATCTTCTGTGATTTTGGATTTTGTAGTGTAAATACTTTATATTTCTTCATCAGCAGAAAAATGGGTTCAGGATTCTCCGCTGGCCGAAAAGCACTAGCAGGGTGTGGCTTGCGCAGTTGACTATTCCATGATACCTCAGCAGTCGGTACAATTTTAAAGTGGATGATCTGGGCTTAGAAAGAATATTGCATTTACAATACATCCCTGTAGATCGAAAGGAATGACTAAATGGAGAGAAATCTAAGATGTAAGCCTTCTGGTGAAAAAGCAGAAAATAGCTTCTCCACTACTCCAACAAGCAAGTTTCAACCCGCAGAGTACATTTTCCATCAAACCATTAAAATGAAGGATTTTCGAAGGGAAATCAATCTCATAAGTGATCCAAGGCATGAAGAAATCCATTGAAATCAACAAATATCATTTTAGCATCTCAATAGGCTAAAATTCTCTTTTGGCAGATTTTCAAACAGAGAAAACTCCAAAAGCATTTCTCCGCCCAAAGGAGAAGTGGAAAAGTAATTTTCCGCTACCTCAGGAAATTTACCGTTACATTTACTAAAGCAAAAAGACATTTCTCAACGGCCCGTAAGAGAAAAGTAATTAAACCAAATAAAGCCGTTTTACTTCATAAGAGACTTTTTCCATTAATGCTTGGGTCTTTTCATTTGTGTGGCGTAGGAAGTCAGTCATTAAATAGTAAGAATTCAAAAGTTATAAAATCAGTTTAAGGTTACAAATAGGAGCTACCATTTGTTTGACAAACTGTTTGAATTCGAAGCCTCTGATATTGATTATTCTTTGCCCCTACATTCCTGGGAGATATTCCTATTTCCTGAACCAAATTATTCAAAGCATGGCTTCCAGATTTATGGGATTTGACAGAATGAACGACATCACCTCTGACTGGTACAAGGTCTCAAAAACATCTCTAAAGTTCTTTGATATGCAGAAATTTTAGAACAGGCTAAAAGTGGACCAGATGCATCCCATCACTGAGAAACTACAGGAGAGCATATTAGTCAAAGCTGCTAGTTTTCCCATAGCCGTTCAAGCCCCCGAACTAATCTGGGAATGTAGAGCTCGATACAACCCAGACACCAAGCAAATCCTCTTTCCCAATGATATAGTGTTTCTCTCTTTTGATAGAGAATCTATTTAGAACTCGCTTCATATCCCAGAGCAAGCTGAGTATTAAGAAATGACATACAGTCGGGTGGTGACTGAATATATAGTGAAGAAATCAATTTGGAATAAGGAGATAATGAAGACATTGTTTCAAGAGCCTAGAAGCACCAAAGGGAAGCTGCCAAAGACACTATATGGCACTAACCTGAAACCAAAAATCATAGACATCCTAGTGCTACTCCACAGGATCAAAGATGAGAGTGAGGCACTCAATTTTGTAGATCATCATTTCTTCTTGGTGCAGGTAATATGTTCTCAGCATCATTTTATTGATTGGGCATTCATGGTAAGCAAAAATCTGGCCAATGCCATAGATAGAGAAAACCATCAAAATGAATTTTATTTTTCTTCAATTCTATTGTATATATTTTCCATGATCCAAATTTTGCTAGGGCTTCCTAGATTAGAGGAATTTCCTAATGATGTTAAGAGCCATGAATTTTTCCCCTCTTTGTAGTTACATAACAGTTATGCTGATTACTTTTGAGTTAATGACACGTTCACAATGAGACTATGAAGGGAGCTACAAGGTTGTCCAGAAAGGAGATTCTCCCCCGAGGCCATGGCTTTTATCAGCCAATGTGGATGTTATTTCATTCAATTTGGGGATTTCTCATACATTCATCTTGCAGGATTTGACAACTTCCCTTTGAAGCTGCCCAGATATCCTACTGGTGGAGGTGATGAGACAAGTACTTAAAGATAATTTGATCTGTGTTGATTCCAGGAAGAAAGGCTACAACTTCCCCATGACTATCAGAGCTTACAATTGTGCATCGCAGTTGGAGGCGAAGAATATTCTAAAGACATTCTCAAAGAGGTTTTCATTAGAAACCTATGATGTTCTGAGGCCACAGTATGATCCTATTAATTATGCTCATGACTACTTGCAAATGAGCCAAGCTATCCATCATGTAGATGACATCGAAGACAACTATGCCAATTTCAAAGATTATTTGGAGAGTAGAGGGAGATTCTACACCAGGTTAACTATTGAAAAAATCAAAAAGTTCAAAGTTAACATAGCAGTGGAGGGTTTAGAAGATGAGGATAATCACATGTATGACAATACATACCTAGAGAAGATAAATCTCACCCCAATCAGTTGCGAGCCCATGCTAAATTAAGCCATCAGTGACTTGCAGACTCTAATGAGTGGCATCTATAAGAGGACAGAGCAGTGGATTTAATGGACAAACAGAAGAAGGAAGAGGTCAAGAAGGAAGCCTCGTACTCAAAGGACCCCGGTGAAGGATACTTCCAACATTGCAACAAATTCTACAGTGATACTCCCAACTATGACTAAAATTTCATCTTAGCCTACCGGGGGAGGTGATGAACCTCCTAAAAAAGAATTTCAACCAAAGAATACTTGTGGAGAAGGCCTGCTTCTAGATATTTGGTCAACAGAGGAGCCCACCAAAGGTGCAGAACCTGAGTAGTTAGCTAATGAAGACACTATAGATGTAACGGCCGAAACTTCAACCCAAGATACCCCAACATGAGAGTCCCCTATTGTAGTAGAGGTGGGTGAAGATACCTCCATTGCCTCAACTAAAGAATCAGATGAGAGGGTTGAGAAGCAATAAGAGGCTACCCAAGTCATTAGATTGGTGTCTTCTTCCCCTACCTCTGTAAATCCATTTGCTTCAAGACCAAAGTCTACTCCTCCAGTCATTAGGAAACTATTTATAGAGGAGTTGGTCTCTACCACTAAGGTCACCAGCACTGAATCATCAATAGAAAACACCCTGGAGCACAAAAGAAAGAGTGGATGAAGGTGCTCCCAGCAAAGATACTTTAGCTCAAGCTTTGCAACCTGGCACCGTTACAACAAAGGCTAAGAAAGTAAATACGGTGTCCACCTTGGGTCGGGATCCAAAAACTAGGAACTTCATCATGGAGGTACTGAAAACCATGAAGGAGGGTAGGTTTGAAGATTTAACCCCTTCAGATTTCAAGCTACACTCATTTGATATGGGTTTACCTCGGCATGATACCAAGGTGGATTTGTGGAAATCTACTAATATAGTGATTGAAGAAGAACTTGAAGAACTTAAAATGACTAAGGTACATTTAAGGCCAAAGTTAGTGAACTGACTAATTTCATCCTATAGTTAGTAACTCTAGTTGCTAGCGTTCCCGGTACTCAGACCACATACGATCCCAGTGCCACGGATTATCAATCCATAATAGTTAAATTGCAAGATAGGAACTTCATGTAGATCGGAAAGGGATGGGTTGAGAGACTCAAATCTGAATGATTGGCAGTTTTTGAACAACTGGGTAATGCTCTTTTAAGACTGGAAATGGAAAGGAACAACATTGAGAAGAACTTGCAGACTCTCGCATTTGAGAGAGTGAAGTGTCAAGAGTGCATAGTGACGCTCCATGTGGCAGTAAAGATGAAGACCAAAGAGGCATTGATAGCCAAGATTCTACAAAAAGGAGATGAACCTCTAATCGAGTGGCTTCAAAGCCTAGAGTTCAAAATTGAGCTGATCATTTAGGCTGAGACCGAGTTGCAACAAGTAGATATTATGATCAAGGAGGAATAGAATAAAGACTTTAATATTCTTCAAGGTCTACACACAGAATCACAGACAAGTGGACAAGGAAAAGAAATGATAGGATTGGCCAATATGCATAAATCATTTTTTGATTATGTGCATAAGTTGTCAGAGCAGTCTTCCACCCATTTGGACAAAGTTCCAGAACTCCAATAGTTGAGTGCATGTACTTATAAATCCATGGAAGAATTGAAGGATCAGAGAGATGAGATTAAGAGCCTGACCAAGAAGAATTCTAGGTGGCTCATCTGATATACCAATGTCCATTTCTACAGGCATGAAGAGATCATCAGAGTTTTTACAGCTATCACTGCCTATAGGGAAAAATTAGGCAAAGGGAATGAAACTGAAGCTTCAATATATTCTCCCTTTGTACCAAATTTTGATGATATTGTAATGGATAAACCTTTGTTTATCATTCCTTCTTAAAAGAATTTGAACAGTTTCGGTTACTCTTTTTGTAACGGTCAAGACTCAAACTCTATATGTACTATACCAAAAGTTAATACATAGCATTTTGTGGAGTCAATTGTGTGTGTCTAAATACCATTGCTTTAACTATTCCATTGCATTGCATTTACTTTTCTACTAAATTTAAATGTTTCTTTGAAGCTAGATTTAGAATTTGTATTCGAACCAGAGTTCTGTATTATGATTTGATACAGTTAATTAAAGGGAAAATCTATTGTTATCCTAAGTTTGAGAAACATTTCTGTGATATAGATCAATTCATTCTCATTTCATCATTATTATTACTCTTGCATCTGCATTTTTAGTATTCGTTTATGCATTACCATTTTGGGGTTCAATCTGATTGATGAAATCTCAGAATCGGCTAGCTTTAGAGTTGAATTTATCCTGCCTGAGCTATTTCCTACCTAGGTTTAGCTTGGTTTACCTCTTCTATTCTTGGGTCAAGAACATACCCCCGTTAGATTTGGGAAGATCAAAATTCACTAAAAATCATTCATACAAGGAAGTTGTACCGTTAAATTTAGAGGGAAGTTAGTTTACAATTATAATTTCCCAACTGTTGTATTCAATTGCTTTTTCATATTTGGGTATTTTAGAGTTATAATAAGGAAGAAAAATCTATTTACCAACACACATATCAATAAATAATGGAGCAATCTAATTTATTTCTTGAGATATTAATAATTTTAATTGCATTTGAATAGGTGTTGTATTTTTTTAGATTTTTCAGCATGTCTAGATGTTTGAAAATTGAACTTGTTTTTGTATATGGATCATAAATTTGAGATGAAATATGATCGCATATAACTGATTAAATGTTTGAAGATGTTAAGTTGATCACTAAAATGCAGAAAGATAATGCAAGACAAAAAATCTATTAATGGATTGTACTGTCATTGATGTAAACTTGATATAATCTGATCAGTTATATACAAAGAGTCAAAGACTTTAGAGAATCAGAGAGATAAATATTATGCTTTCAATAATGCATAAAAGACAAGCATTCACTAAGTGACTACAAACACCGACGGTTAGTGGAACTTGATGGATAGAGAAAACCAAGAGAACAGTCACAGTGATAACTGAGAAAGAAACCCGACAAGAACTACTGACAAGAAGAATCACAAGCATAACCGACGAGAAGAACTTCACAGTGATTCCTGACAAAAAGATAATCCTGAAGGACAGACAACACCAATGGAGATGCCCAAGGAAAACTAAAGTGTTGACTGAAGCTATCAACGAGTAAAACACCAAAATTAACTGAAGTTAAGAAATGAAAAAATACTTATTTGGAAAATGCTAAAGATAGAGTTAACTAGTTGTTAACATTGTTTTCATCGACAAGTTAATGCTAGAGATAAGTAAATTAATTAAAGTTGTTTTATCCAGTTGTCAAGGAGAAATCTATCAGATAAAACTGAAGCAAATCTTTAAAGAAATATTGGCTAAGATTGCGGATCATGCAAAGAACAAGAAAATCAAGAAGTGAGAAATGGTGATATCATGTCTATAAAGAGAAAATCTAATTCATTATGAATTAGGGGAGTGAATAAAAAAAGAAGACGTTGGAGAGAAACTGATGAAGAAAAACTTCATACAGTCCTGATCAATAAAGCTGAGGAAAGAGCTAAAGGTTTTTGCGGACACCGAGAAACATAGAAGCACAACATCACCGAGAAGAAAGAAGTGGAGCAAAGGTATTGAAAAGATGCATTGATCAGAAAGGTATAATGAGCTTGCAATATATCTAAAAATCTGCAAGTCTAATTTGTATGTATGAACAGATCATTTATTGTTTCAGTTTAACCATTGATTCATAAATTCTCTTAACCGAGCAGGACTTAACAATCCTTTCTATATTGAGATACATTCCAACAAGTATCAAAAAGTTTGATCATGAAGATATCATGAGATGCCAGATACCATTTGACTAATTACACAGGTTTGGTCATAGATGGTAGCATAGAGATGCCCAATATAAAGTGACAAACTATTCTATTTAAATCCTCTAACAAGTTCAAACCTAACAATGTGTTTGTAACCTTTAACAGGGTTGGATCTTCACCAAGCTCACTTCAGAGGAGTGAAAAATTTGGGTTACCGGTCCCAAGTGGTTTTTCCCTTAATAGGGTTTCCACATTAAAAATCCATGTGTCAGTGTGTTTATGAGTCATTATTTTAGTATTTTGCATTACACATAACTAATCTAGATTGATCAGTATATACTAAGAAATTTACTATTTTTGGTAAATTAAAGACTGCTAATCAGTAAATAGTAAGAATGAGATTTAACAGTGAACTTCGAGAAGTAGTTATTTGTTAATATTATTTGAAGGCATACATCTTATAGGATTGAAGAAGACTAGAGGCTTAATATTGTGGTACTAAGTTCTTGGGTTGATTTATTGGAATATTTTTGAGGCCACTACTTCACCCCCCCTCCCCCTCTCAATTATTCTAACAATTGGTATCAGATCTTGTGTCCTTATAAAGGGAGTTTAACATCTCAAGCAAAAGATCACAAGATGAACAAACAAGATGTGCCCAAGTTGAATAAAGACAACTTTGTGTTATGGAAAAGAAAAATAAGAATCCACCTATTAGGTGTTGGTAATTATGTTACTCAACACCTTGACACTGAACATGTGTTTCCTACATGACCTCACACACTTGAGAAATTGAGAGAAAAGCATGAGCATAATTGCATGATGATAGAACTTTCTTCCTCACTCTCTGATGCTGAGTTTTAAGATGTCAAAATCTGCACCTCTGCAAAGAAAATGTGGGATAAATTGAAGTTGGTACATGGAGGAGATTCTAATGTACTTATAGCCAAGGAATCAAGCCTAAGAGGGAGGTTTAATGACCTAAGGATGAAAGAAGGACAAAATATCACTCAGTATAGCTGTAGAATCAAAGAGGTAGTCAATGCTATCCAAGGAGTTGGAGGTGTACTTGAAGAAGAGATAGTGGTAAGTAAAATCCTAAGAACCTTACTACCTGTATATGCTATTAGAGTATCTGTTGAACAAGAAATGAGAGTTGTTGGGAACAATATGGATACTCTAGATAGTCTGATTGGTAGATTGATTTCATTTTAGATGAATAACTTTGATAATAGTGTCTT
The DNA here is from genome assembly GCA_018584345.1 of Thuja plicata. Lineage (NCBI taxonomy): Eukaryota > Viridiplantae > Streptophyta > Pinopsida > Cupressales > Cupressaceae > Thuja > Thuja plicata. The sequence continues at coordinate 193,698 of MU223675.1, read as the reverse complement.
ACCATCTATAGTGTCTGCATTCAAATCTTGTTTGAAAATAAGTAAGTCCAGTCATAGACACACTATGAGGAATGATATTTAAAGTGATAATGAGGATCAAGGACTTGATGAGATTGAAGCACTAATGACAAGAATATTGCAGAGAGGCAAAGGTAGATACAAAGGTAAATTACCACTTGTATGTTTTAATTGTAAAGAGGTTGGACACTTTGCTGCAAGATATCCTAATTGAAGAAAAGATGACAAAAGTAATGAAAAACCATATGAAAAGAAGTTTGACCGAGGTGATAACAAAGATTACCAAAGAAACTGATAATCTAACAGAAGAGATACCCGAGACTACAAGGACAAAGGAAAGAAATATTGTTACCTAGCTGAGAACAGAGCTGAAGATACTGACACTGAATCTGATGAAGACATTGAGATAGTATTTGTAGCCATGAAGGATGATTCAAACAAAGAATAATAAAGGTATGTAGAGACTACACTCATATCTAAGGTTAGTAAGAATGATGTCTAGATTATAAATAGTGGCTTCACTCACCACATGACCGGTGATAAACAAAATTTTGAAACTTTTGAATACTATAATGGTGGATCATTAAGAATGGGTAATGCCGCAACTTTTCTAGTTGAAGGTAAAGGAACCATAATGTTGAATAACCTGATCAAATGTGAAAATTCTCATTGGGTAAAAGGACTTAATTATAATATTTTAATTATTTCACAACTGAATAACACAGCTCACCAAGAAGCATTTGAGAATAAGAAGGCAAAGATCTTTAATGAATCGGGAAGGTTGATCAGAACTGGTGAACAGACAAAAGGTAATACTTTCTATCTTGATGACATTAACACCACTTTTTTGATGGCTAGAAACAAAGACATATGGTTATTTCATAAAATATTATGTCATGTGAATTTTGACAACATGATAAAGATAAGAAATAAAAGGAAAGTCAGAGGCTTACCTAGCATGACAAGGCCTGAGCATATCATGTGCAAAAATTCTCAAAAAGGTAAGATGACAAAGTCTAGTTTTCAAAGTAAAGCCTATACATCTAATACTGTTCTAGAATCAGTCCATACTGATCTATGTGGACCCATGAGGAAAAAGAATTACTATGGAGATAAGTATTTCATTCTCTTTGAAGATGATTATTATAGAATTATTTTAGTGTTAGGAACAACAATCCACAAGACAACTGAGAGGGGGGGGGGGGTAAATCAGTTGTAATCTAGATTATTAAACTTTATACTTTATAATCCAAATCTGCAAATGCAAATGATAACACGGTAATAGCCAACACCATAACACAATATTTGTTGTCAAGGAAACCCTGTTAAAGGTAAAACCCCGGTGGGAATTAACACTCACAAATAATGTACTGAGAGTATAGTATCCCTATTAAAATATATTAGCCATGTTAGGAGCTTGTTATAACATTACAGTACACAGTCCCTATTAGGAGACAGACCCTATTAGGAGTCAAAGAAATTAGTAGGCTCACTGCCAAGGCATACATCCCAAAGAAGGTTAAAGCCACCCTCAAGGATTCACAATCCAAATGAAGTGTATAAAGAAAATACACATTCCAGTGAACTGTCTGATAGAAACTATCTTTTCTTGGTCAATTCCAATGATGTATCAACTCTACTTTGTATCCAGTAGTCAATAAGATTCATAGCTTCCATGCTTCTCTTTCTTTTCTCTTCCACACTTATCCACAAGAATTTATCTTTCATATATACCCTCTCACAATAATTCATTAGGTTGGCCAGTTAAGCTTTCCCAATACATAATTAACTAGGTCGGCCAATTAAAGCTTTCCATCATACAAATAATTACATAGCCCCTTGCTAAGATACAGATGGTATCTATAAAAAGTATACAACATTTACAATCCATTACATATATTTCCAGATCCGCAATTCATGCTCACAATTAATTTCAAATGCAACATGTCTGAAGTCGGTCAAGGAATAGGTCTTCTCAAGAATATACACCACAGTTGACATCATCAGTATCCAATCAACAATCAAACTCAACCAATTACTCTATCATATCTTGGCTGTCCATCAGTAAGCTCGCAAGTTCTGAAATATCTTTTCTAGAAAGATATACCTGAAACACAGAGACCTGCTCTGTCCAGAATCATAGTTACAGTCCAGAAAATTAGTCTTCACTAAATCAATTATAACATCCACAGTAGGTAACATAAAGTCAAGCAACCTTAGGAATAAGGTCAGCACACATCCTTCTAAATAAATCCAACTTCGATAATTATGAATCGTCCGTACAGTGTCTATACACTCCATCTAGTTAAGTAGCCAATATATCTTCTTCATAGAAATATATGTTGACATCAGTAACAAAACATGAATATCAACAGCATGATCAACAACCAAAATTGATATCATCCATCAATATCCCCCTTTGGTATTGATGGTAACATATGGGAAAATCCATATGTATCAACCCAAAAGTACTCACTCTCAATACAATCTTCTCAATATCATCAACACAAATCTCCCCAAAATAGTAGATATTTTCACATAGATTTCTTCCCCCTTTGGCAGCAATGGCAAAGGGTGCCATAATTCATCTATAGCCTTCTTTAATAATTAACTTTTTCAAATCTTCATTCCAATCAGCTAGGTGTAAGATCACCCAAATGTACTCCATATTATTCTCCTGTGATCACTCCCCCTATGAAGTAGATCCATACATCAAGTCCAAAGAATGATATAGCTCTAAGATCCACTGGAATGGTGCACATATGCATCATTTAGTTTTCACTGGGAGGGGCCATCACCCCAAGCATGCCTCTGAGATATTCAAAACCATCTTTTGGCAAAGGTTTAGTAAATATATCTACCATTTGTTACTTTGTGCTAATATACTCCAGTTTAATCTCTCTATCTACTACCTTCTCCCTTAAGAAATGATACTTGATGGAAATATGTTTAGTCTTTGAATGCATTACAAGATTCTTTGACATATTCACTATGCTGGTGTTATCACAATGGATAACCACTGGTTCTTTGAAAATTATTCCAATGTCCTTCATCATTTTTTTCATCCAAAAAACTTGTGTACAATTTATTGAAGCAACAACATACTCTAACTCAGCAGTAGATTAAGCAATACAGATATGCTTCTTGCTCAACCAAGAAACCAGCCTCTTTCCAAGGAAAAATGCACTACCACTTGTGCTCTTCCTATCATCCATATTACCTGCCCAATCAACATTAGTAAAAGCCTACAATGTAAAAATCATTAGATTTTTCATACCATAATCCATATTCTACTGTTCCTTTCAAATATCTAAAAGTTCTTTTTACAGCAGCAAAATGTGTGTCTTTAGGATCTCTCTGATATCTAGCCACAATTCCAATTGCATTGGTAATATCTAGTCTAGTGTGTGTCAGATATTGTAGACCTCCAATAATTGATCTGTACTTAGTCTACCCAACACTTTGAGTCTCATCACTCTTAGTCAGTTTGTTCCTTGTCACCATGGGTGAACCAACAGGTTTACAATCTTCCATTCCAAATTTATTCAACATTTCCTTAAGATATTCGGTCTGAGATATAAATATGCCATTCTTACTCTGATTAATTTTCAAACCAAGAAAAAATTTCATCTCACCAATCATTGACATTTCAAACCCATTCTCCATTTCTTTAGCAAACTTTTTACTCATTTTATCATTTCCTCCAAAAATGATATCATCAACAAAAACATCTATAATTAAGATTCCATCTTCATCAATTCTTAAATAAAAATTATTTTATGCATTACCTTTATTGAAACTAAGACAAAGTATATTCTTATATAGTCTTGCATACCATACCCTCGGTGCTTGTTTCAGTCCATACAGTGCCTTCTTTAGTCTGCAAACCATGTTTTCATCATCTATCAAAGGAAAACCATCAGGTTTCTCAATGTACCCTTCTTCTTCTAGATCACCATTCAAGAATGTTGATTTCACATCCATCTAATACACTTTGAAGTCTTTATGTGCAACATAAGCAAGGAATAGTCTCACAGCTTCCAATCTAGCAACAGGTGCAAATTTTTCTTCATATTCAATGCCTTCTTGTTGTGAGTAGCCTTTACATACCATTCTAGCATTGTTTCTTACCACTGTGCCTTCCTCATCCATTTTGTTTCTAAAAACCCACTTAGTGCTAATCACATTTCTGTTCTCAGGTCTAGGAACCAATTCCCAAGTATTGTTCTTCTTTATCTGTTCTAGTTCTTCTTCCATGGCTTTAGTCCAAGATTCATCTTTACATGCTTCATCAGTAGTCTTTGGTTCAACTTGAGAAATCAAATAGATCTCATCTCTAAATTTAGATCTAGTCATCATGCCTTTTCTTGCATCACCAATAATTTGGTCTTTAGGGTGGTTTTTCTTTACATACCTTGGTTTCTTTAATGTCTTAGTAGCTTCGGCCTATTCTTCTTCTTCAATCTCATTCTCGATCATCAAGGCTCCTTCAAGTTCAGTAGCAACTTCTCTTGATTATGTTATCTAACCACAATCATACATTCTTTCCTAAATTTGAAATTTTTCATCTATCCTCACATTGGCACTTTCAATTAGTTTCCTCAGTCTCAAATTGAAACATTTATATGCTTTACTCTTAGTGGAATAACCAAGAAATATTCCTTCATCACTACCAGCATCAAACTTGCCTATCTCATCATCTCTCTTGATATAATATTTACTACCAAATATTCTTAAATATTTCATGGTAGGTGCATGATCAAACCATAATTCATAAGGAGTTTTATTTGTACCTTCTCTGATCTAAATTATGTTTAATGTGTACACAGCAGTGGCAACAGCTTCTCTCCAATGAACATGTGATACATTTCCTTTTAGAAACATAGTCCGTTCAGCATCTAATATGGTTCTTTTCTTCACTCTATGATCCCATTATGTTGTGGATTTCTAGGAGCTCGGGTTTGTCTATGTATTCCATTTTATTCACAGTACATATTAAACAGTTCTAATGTAAACTCTCCTCCGCTATCTAATCTCAAACATTTCATCTTTAAACCAGATTCATTCTCAACTTTTGCTTTGAATAACTTGAACTTGTCAAATGCTTCAAATTTCTCTCTCAAATATGTAACCCACATCATTCTAGAAAAGTCATCAACAAAAAGTATAAAATACCTTTCACCATAGTATGATCTTGTTCTTGTAGGACCATATAGATTTGTATGCACCAGCTCCAACTTCCCTTTTGCTGAATAAGCTTTTCTCTTGAAAGTGCTTCTAGTCTATTTCCCCATAACACATTCTCTACATATAGTGTTAGATGGATTTACAATTTTAGGTAGATCTCTTACTGCTTTTTTCATACTTTCCTTCACAATGTTATCAAAATTAACATGACAAAATCTTCTGTGCCATAACCAACTATCATCAACCTTTGCAACCAAACAAGAATCTTCAGATGTGTTTAATTAAAATACATTACCTCTGGATTTAGTACCAGATGCTATCAAGTCTCCTATTTTTTTCTTGATAGGACATTTTACATTTATGAAGTTCAGTTGATAACCCTTGTCGACTAGCTGTCCAAGACTCAATAAATTGTACTTAAGTCCATCAACAAGTAATACATTGTTAGTGTTATTATTTCCATCCAAGGAAATAGATCCAATTCCAATAATAATTTTAGGAGTAAATTGTCACCAAATATAACAACACCACCACCATGTCTTTTCAAACTCACAAACTTATTTTGATCTCCTGTCATATCATGTGAACAACCACTATCTATGACCCATTCAGATTTCTTTTCAACTCAAGATACTAATGATTTTTCTTCATCCATAGGTTCATCATTCTTAATAGAAATAAATCCAATTTCATCATAATCACCATTGTCATCATCACATATACCTTCGCTAGCATAATAACATTCCTTATCCTTTGAGAACTTAGACTTAAAAAACTTAGGTTTGTGCTTTGGAATTCTTCTAGGACATTTAGATGCAAAATGACCGATCTTGTTACATGAAAAGCATTTCAAAGTTAGTTTTACCTCAAACTTACCCTTACCTCTCTTTTCTCTTCTGGAAATCAGTGCAACGATTTTATCTAGATTCCTTTCTTCTTCCTGTATCTGTTCCCATTCATCACCATAGGCTCCAAGTTCTTCTCTTAGATAATTACTGCTCGTGCTTGCATTTCAAGGTAAGATTCTTTTGCTTTTGTGCACGGTTGCTTTGAATGTTGATTCAAAATTTAGTAGAGTGTCTCCCAATTCTGTGGCTTCAAATTTATTTAGCTTTCCAATCAACATCTCTCTAGTGAAGTTTGGTGTCAAAGGTATGATTTCCTCTATGGCCTAAACCTTGGTTCTATATGCAGGTGTCAAAGATTTGAGTATCTTTGCAATAACTTCTTCCCCACTATAAGTTCCTCCAAAGTTCCTAATACCAGTAACTACCTCAGTAATGCTCTATGCATATGCTCGGATGTTCTCATCTTCCGTGATTCCATCTTTGTCTTCTAGTTCTGTAACTTTGCTTACTTTGTAAACTTGTCTCCAACATATAGGGCTTCTAGTCTTGACCAGATTTCATGTGCAGAGTCCAAGTCCTTTACTTCAGTAAATTATCCTTCTAATAATGTGCTGATTAAAGATTCCCTTGCAACCATATTGCTTGAGAATAGCTTCTTTTGATCTTTAGTGGCTTTCTCTAATTCATCCTCACTCGCTATCTTTTCCTTCTTCTTTGTTATCATCCTGTAATCAATTCCCAGACATAGAAAATGTGTTCTCATCTTATTCTTCCAAATGTCAAAGTTTTCAGAGTCAAACTTTGGACTATCCTTCTTGCAGTAAGTCATCTTCAATATCACCTCAAGCTATTAAACTTTCTCTCTGAGGACTAATAGCTCTGATACCAATTGTTAGGAATAAAAGTCCACAAGATAACTCAGAGGGGGGGTGAATCAGTTGTAATCTAGATTATTAAACTTTATACTTTAAAAACCAAATCTGCAAATGTAAATGATAAAATAGTAATAGCCAACACCATAACACAATATTTGTTGTCGAGGGAACCTTGTTAAAGGTAAAACCCCAGTGGGAATTAACACCCACAGATAATGTACTGAGAGTATAGTATCCCTATTAAAAGATATTAGCCCTATTAGGAGCTTGTTACAACATTACAGTGCACAGTCCCTGTTAGGAGATAGACCATGTTAGGAGTCAAAGAAAATAGTAGGCTCACTGCCAAGGTGCACTACCTAAAGAAGGTTAAAGCCACCCTCAAGGATTCAAAATTTGAATCAAGTGTATAAATAAAATACACATTCCAGTGAAATGTCTGATAGCAATTGTCTTTGCTTGGTCAGTTCCAATCATGTATCAACTTTGCTTTGTATCCAATAGTCAATAAGCTTCACAGCTTCCACGCTTCTCTTTCTTTTCTCTTCCACACTTCTCCACAACAATTTATCTTTCATATATACCCTCTTACAATAATTTATTAGGTCAGACAATTAGGCTTTCCTAATACATAATTAACTAGGTTGGCCAATTAAGGCTTTCCATCATACAAATAATTATATATCCCCTTGTTAAGATACACATGGTATCTATAAAAAGTATACAACATTTACAATCCATTACATATACTTCCAGATCCGCAATTCATGCTGACAACTAATTTCACAAGTTACATGTCTGAAGTCAGCCAGGGAATAGGTCTTCTCTAGAATACACACCACAGTTGACGTCATTAGTATCCAGTCAACAATCAAACTCAACCAATTACTCTAGCATATGTCAGTTATCCATCAATAAGCTCACAAGTTCTGAAACATCTTCGCAAGAAAAATATACCCGAAACACAGAGACCTTCTCTATTAAGAGTCACAGTTACAGTCCAGAAAACCAGTCTTCACTAAATCAACTGTAACATCCACAGTAGGTAACATAAATTCAAGCAACCTTAGGAATAAGGTCAACATAGATCCTTTTGCATAAATCCAACTTTGATCATTCTGAATCATCTGTATAGTGTCCGTACACTCCATCCAGTTAAGTAGCCAGTCTTTCTTCTTCATAAAAATATATGTTGACATCAGTGACAAAACATGAATATCAACAACATGATCAACAACTAAAACTGATATCATCCAATAGATAGTTATGTTCTAAGAGATAAATCAGAAGTATTCAAGATTTATAAATGGTATAAGGATATGACAGAAAAACAAAGTGGTAAGGAATTTAAATGCTTAAGATCAGATAGAGGAGGGGAATTTATTTCAGATGAATTCACTAATTTTTGTAATGAGCATGGAATTAAAACACAAGTTTCTACACCAAGAACGCCACAGCAAAATGGGATTACTAAAAGAAGAAACAAATCAATTGTTGATTGTGCAAGAACACTGATGATTGAGAAAATTATCACTAAAACTTTCTGGAGGGAAGCTGTCAGTACTGTTGTCTACACATTGAACAGAGTACAACCCAATGAGCTTTGGTAGAGTTACACACCCAATGTAAGTTACTTCAAAATCTTTGGTAGTCAATGTTATATTTTGAAAGATGAAAGAAATAGAAATCTTGACTCCAAAAGAAATGAAGGTATCTTTCTAGGGTATTCCACCAAAAGCAAGGCTTATAAAGTGAAAATGTAATAATAGATGAATTTACAAAAAAATAATGATAAGGAAAGAAGAAAAGAAATAGAAGACTAGAAATTTTTTTTTTACATTTAAGAACCTGACACTCTACCCAAGAAACAGTGTATCGCTCCCGAGAAACAAAACATTGCACCTGAGAATCAGACTACAAATACCAAAAATTAAGAAAATCCTCAAGATGATGTACCGAGTGATGGAGATATGAATGAAGGTCAAGATGATGATTGGAATAATGGACAAAGATCTTAACAAAAACTTTCCAAGTATGTCAAAAGACATCATCCACAGAATTAGGTCATAGGAGACAAGAAGGATGGAATGAGAAAAAGAAGTAAGTCACTAAACACTACATGTTTACTTTGAGATTTTGAGCCTAAATATGTTAATACTGCACTTGAAAATGAGGAATGGTTGAGTGCTATGAATCAAGAGATAGAACATGGTGCAGGAGCACCCTGAGGTCTTTAAGGAGATCTTGAGACATTTTGGCTTGCAGGTTGGTTTGGCCAACCATCCTTGAATAAGGACTAATCTATAAAGTCCCTAGTGTGTTTTGAGGTGTGATTAGAGTTAGGAAAGGTTAGGGTTTGTTTGTTGTTAGGTCTAGTTGATTCTAGGGGTTTAGAACCTAGAAGTCAACTCAAAAGTCAAAGTGTTGACCAAAGTCCTGTTGGTGAATAGATTTGTCCTTCAAACAAAAACACAAAATTTGACTCCAAACACCCATAATGAAGTACCAACCACACCAATAGTTGGACAGATTATCATGGGATTGATAATCTTCCTCTGAATTATTTAGGTATAGCTCCCTGTGTAAGATCTCTAATGAATTCACAAAACCACTTACAAATATGCTTCTAACCCGAAAGCAAGAAAGGTATACAAACATCTACTCGTAAACATGGAAAAGATGTAAAGAAGCTAATCTAACAATAAAGAAGAAAAGAAAAATGGCACAAAGTCCATTGCTTCAGACCTTACATAACAGAGAAAATGCAAGAAGAAAAACATAAGATTCTATTTCTAATACATGAATAACTAAGGCTCAAAGACCAAAAGATTATCATTCATGTAATTGTGTGAGACAGAGTTATATTCACAAGAGATTGGATCAATTCACAGATTGATCTCAATCAGAAAATAAATATCCAAACTCAAAGATTTGGCATACAAATATTATTTTTCTCTGAATATCAAAAAGATGACAAAGATCTAAAAGCTTCCAAACTCACAAATTACAATCTAAAAGAAAAACTAGATATTTCTTTCCCCTCTGCAAAAAAAAACTAAAACTAGAAAAACAAAACTCCTCTGCCTGTAGCACAAACTCCCTAGCCAAAGGTTGAAAAAAATTGGAACCATGGGTATGCCCACTCTTTTACAATATATAGCTCAATGAGATCATTATTCAGTTATATAACTAAATCTTGAAATGATTATAGTTAATCTGTATTTCTGCCTTTCATCTTTCGATAAAATTCTCACCTTTATATCTTTATATCCTTATAAACTATTAATTTAGAAGTTTATAAGGATATATTTTAACACATTTAAATGACATTCAAACAAGTGGCATATAAATTTGTCAACCCAAAAGGAAAATACTATTTTCGCTGGGCGGACATAAAATATTTACTGGAAGTTTGATAGAGGTGCACTCAGACATCTTTATATCACACACCAGACCGAATTTTCAAAATAGCTCCGATGAGGATTTAGAAATTTATCTTATCTAAAACATATCCAAAACTCACCCTGATCCAACGGTTGAGTTAAAATTTATTGACCCGCCAACATGACTGATTTTCTGCTATCTGCAAATCCATGGTTAGAGAATTTGTTTGATCTTTTCTTCTCCACATTCATTATGGCTCCCACCAAGATTTGATGTCGTGTACAATAAATATCCAAATGATAATGTTGAGCTTCATGTTGATACCCATTATATACAATATAAGAGTTAGTATTTATTATCTTGGAATGTTTCATAGCAACATGCAATAAATCTCCAGCATCCTTCTGAACTTGACAAGTTTTATTAGTCAATCTTGTTATTTGGATTCTTGAATTATAGATTTTAAATCATAACCATGAACTGACAAACTCAAACCAAGGGATTATGTCTCTATTACGATGGGTCAAGCCTTCAAAACTGCACCTCAAATCTCCCAATCTTGTTCCTTTGAAATTATAAACCTTGCCTTGTAACTTGAACTCTAAATTCTTGTATTGAACTTGGCTGTATTTGAACCATAAGAACCAACTTGAACCATTTTGAAACCTTTGAACCTCTTTGAACTACTTTGAACCGAGGTTTAAAGCGGTTCAAAGTGGTTCAATACTCATGCTTAATAGATACAATGTTCATTTGAGAAATAATTGGCATGGAGGTGACCCAAATTCTGAATTTTTAAATTTGGGTCTATATGGGGCTAACATTGGCTCTACAGGGGGATTGTTTTTGACACAAAAACATAGAACTCCAGCAATCTCTAGGAAAAGATAAGTGCCTTATCCATTGGGCGAATAGAGTCACTAAGAAGAGGAGAACTGGGAGTTTCTTGTAATGCGGGCGTAGGGGGAGCAGGGCAAACGACAAGACAAAACCGAAACCAACAACAAGCCCAAATCTTGTGCATTATTCAAACTAAAACTACGCACACCAAGAGATATTTACACATGCACATAGGTAGGAAGAAAACCTACCACAAGAAGCAAGGTGAGAAAGACTCATACATGACCACTAACTGGTTACAAGAAATAGGAGCCCTTCCTTTGCAGAAGATTTTACTTGGCTAATGTATCCCAAGACCAAAGCTTTTTACAGACTTCCTTAATGCTGAATGTCAAACTGATAGTATGCATCAATTTGGTGACAACATAGTCATTCCCGAAAATCCAAGACTCATTGTAAACTTTTGATTTTTCCTGGATCCTTTGCACATTATTCCTCAAGTGATTTCCCACTTTGGGATGAAAGAAAGGATGCCTAGAAATCTCTTCAAGAAAGATTAAATAATCTTCACAATTGATGTTATAAAGATCATCATTTTTCATGCAACTTTTAGCATTATGAAAGATTTCAGCAAAGGAAGACATTGCATCTGGGATGAGATTTTCTATTATAGGGATACTTACTTTGTCTCCAGTAGAAATAATATCATCATTATGCATACTAGACATTCTTCCCATCTTATCATTTTTCAAAACATCATAATATCCAGCCCCATCTTCACAATCTGAATTTTGGGCAACAAAGTTCTCCTTTTTGATATCTGATGGTAGATTTTCTTGAGGATGAGCCATTTCTTGCTGCACCGATTCTTCCAAAGGTAGAGAAGAGATAACTATAAGGGGGAAAAAAATAGAAAGATCTTTTTCTTTTTCCTCTAAACTATCATTCTCTTTGCATTCAAGATCCCTTTCTTGTGCACATTCTGTTTTACTAGCTTCTTCTTTCTCGCATGCTTTCTCTTGTTCCTTTGGTTATTGCATGGGAGATCTCTTCTTGATGAGGATGACACCATAAAAATACTTTAGAAAACTTACTTGCTTTACCACATCTTCTGTAACTTCTCTGATTGGATTTTCTCTAAATGGCAGTATAAAGAGAAAGATATTTGTGATATCTTCACTTTTTTTTGGAACCTAATCTTCCAAGATCTCTGGATATCTTTGAAATACCTTATGCTATTCATTTTCAATAGAGCCACCAACCTCCATCTTCAGGGAGGTACCTTCAAATTTCTAAGAAAAGAAAGCATTGAGACTTCGATTCCTTTCCCTAGTAGAGTCACCAAAATCTGTTGGTGAACAGATTTGTCCTTCAAACAAAAACACAAAAGTTGAATCCAAACACCCACAATGAAGTACAAACCACACCAACAGTTGGACAGATTATCATGGGATTGATAATCTTCCTCTGAATTATTTGGGTATAGCTCCCCATGTAAGATCTCCAATGAATTCACAAAACCACTTACAAATATGCTTCTAACCCGAAAGCAAGAAAGGTATACAAACATCTACCCGTAAACACAAAAAAGATGTAAAGAAGCTAATCTAACAATAAAGTAGAAAAGACAAATGGCACAAAGTCCATTGATTTAGACCTTACATAATAGAGAAAATGCAAGGAGAAAAACATATGATTTTCTTTCTAATACACGAATAACTAAGGCTCAAAGACCAAAAGATTATCATGCATGTAATTGTGTGAGATAGAGTTATATTCACAAGAGATTGGATCAATTCACAGATTGATCTCAATCAGAGAATAAATATCCAAACTCAAAGATTTGGCATACAAATATTCTTTTTCTCTGAATATCAAAAAGATAACAAAGATCTAAAAGCTTCCAAACTCACAAATTACAATCTAAAAGAAAAAACTAGATATTTATTTCCCCTCAGCAAAAATAAACTAAAACTAGAAAAAAAAAACTCCTCTACCTGCAGCACAAAGTCCCCAGCCAAAGGTTGAAAAAAATCAAAACCCTGGGTATGCCCACTCTTTTACAATATATAGCTCGATGAGATCATTATTTAGTTATATAACTGAATCTGGAAATGATTATAGTTAATCTGTATTTCTACCTTTCATCTTTCAATAAAATTCTCACCTTTATATGTTTATATCCTTATAAAATATTAATTTAGAAGTTTATAAGGATATATTTTAACACATTTAAATGACATTTAGACAAGTGGCATATAAATTTGTCAACCCAAAAGGAAAATACTATTTGTGCTGGGCGGGCATAAAATATTTACTGGCAGTTTGATAGAGGTGCACTCAGACATCTGTATATCACAAACCATACCAAATTTCCAAAATCTCTCTAGTGAGGATTTAGAAATTTATCTTATCTCAAACATATCTAAAACTTAGCCTGATCCAACAGTTGAGTTAAGAGTTATTGACCCTGCAACATGACTAGTTTTCTGCTATCTGCAAATCTGTGGTTAGAGAATTTGTTTGATCTTTTCTTCTCCAAGATCATTATGGCTCCCACCAAGATTTGATGTCACGTACAATAAAGATCCAAATGATAATGCTGAGCTTCATTTTGATACCCATTATATACAATATAAGAGTGAGTATTTATTATCTTGGAATGTTTCATAGCAACATGCAATAAATCTCCAACATCCTTCTGAACTTAACAAGTTTTATTAGTCAATCTTGTTATTTGTATTCATGAATTCTAGATTTGAAATCATAACCATGAACTGAAAAACTCAAACCAAGGGATTATGTCTCTATTATGATGGGTCAAGCCCTCAAAACTGCACCTCAAATCTCCCAAGCTTCTTCCTTTGAAATTATAAACATTGCCTTGTAACTTGAACTCTGAATTCTTGTATTGAACTTGGTTGTATTTGAACCATAAGAACCAACTTGAACCATTTTTAAATATTTGAACCTCTTTGAACTACTTTTAACCGAGGTTCAAAGCAGTTCAAAGTGGTTCAATACTCATGCTTAATAGATACAATGTTCATTTGAGAAATAATTGGCATGGAGGAGACCCATATTCTGAATTTTTAAATTTGGGTCTATATGGGGCTAACAAGTCCCAAAGTGGGAATATTTTTAAGGTTTTAATGTTATATAGTCATTTGAGGTCAATTGGTAAGGTTTGGAACCAATTAGGACTCTCAAAATGAGAAAATTGTCATTTTGACAAAAAGTTGTCAAAGTTGTTATGACAACATTTCCTAGTTTTTAGGAATCAACTCTTATGGTGCCCAAATCCCAACTAGAGGGTCTAGATAGGTGGGACAAGAGTATATAAGGTTATTTAAACCCTAATTTGATCGTTATATTGGATTGTGTATGGACTGATGTTTGAGAAGGGTCAATTTACTATGTAATTAAGTTACAGAGTCATCATCCAACACTTTATTGTAATTGAATGGATTGAATTAATGAACAAATAGTGTCTCAAATGTAGTTCCTAAGATCTTTGTGGCATTAGTTTAGTATATTGTACTTTCTAGTTAAGCTTTGTTTAAATTATTGCATTTTGTAAGTTCACTAGCCAGTTTTGGTCCAGTTATGTAAAGAATGGGTTTCTTTGGTGTTCCCGTTGTTCAAACTCCATGACCACTTGGAATCCATTAGGGCCTTGTATATAATTTTTACATATGGCTTGTGGAGTGTGTGTGTGTGTGTGTGTGTGTGTGGGCCTTGTATATAATTTGTACATATGGCTTGTGGAGTGTGTGTGTCTGTGTGTGTGTGTGTGTGTGTGTGTGTGTGTGTGTGTAGGGGAAACTTTAAAACAATCAGGCCCTAGGCGAGTACTAGCTATTCTAGCTAGGGTGACTGAGCAGTGCAGCAATAATGGAGGTTGTAAGTTGATTGGTATGTGCCAATTAGTGATATAGGATTATAGGGGCATGAGGTGAAGACCTTTTGATGGAAGGAGGAGTTTTGAGGAGCTCATTAGATCAGTGGAAGAAGATCAAGAAACTAGACCATTCTTCATGCCCTAGAACCCCTTATTTTTAGGGGTTTGGTAAAAGTCCATTGTATGGAAAAAGTTGAGACTAGAGACATAGAAAATCTTTAAGGGGAAGAAAAACCCACAAACAATATGTACTTTTGTTCTAGGGTTGTTAAGGATTTTTAGGAGGAAGATCACATTTTTAGTAATTAGGAGGGCTAATAGGCCTAAAAAGGCTACAAGGCCTAAAAGACTTGATTTTGGAACTCGATTGGAAAATGGATGCAAGATTCACAAAATTAAATCCATTGAGGTTGGAATAGACCTAAGAGGAGTTGGGAAATCAATTCTTGGGTAGTTTACCCTATTGGAGTGACAGGCGGCTAGTGAAGCCATGGATGCAAAAAAGCTATGGGGGAGAGAATAGAGAGGAGTTTGAAGTTGGTGGGAAGTTCCTAGGGAGTTAGGGGATTAGGAAAGAATCCTCTAGTTAGGGTAGAGAAAGAGACCCTAAGAGAGACCAAGTGAAGGTATTGAAGAGAGCTAGAAGGATCTAGGAGAAGAGCTCCCCATAAAATTGGTATCAGAGCCAGGAAAGGCTTGGGAGTGGAGTTAGTGCATGACAAAGTGGATTGAATTCATAGGTGAGAACATCATGGTGACCAATGCAGAGTTGGCCAAGGATTTGTCAGAGCAACAAATCAGGAATAGGCTTCTTGAAGAAGCAATGGAGGAAATGAGGATTAAGATGGAAGAGGTTGTAGAGATAGCCAGCAAATTGAGAGAAGAAGTGCATGGAGGGATAGATAGAGGAAAGTCTCCATTAGAAGAGGAAGTAGAACACGAGCTTGATCCTCTTCTACCTGAGGAACCATTCCTCAAAGCACTCAAGGCATTGAGTGGGAAGGCTCTAGAAGGAATACCAGTATTCTCTAGTAAGATGGACACTGAAATGGTTATGGAATGGCTTGAAGGGATAGAGAATCACTTTGAGTGTGATGGCATTACAAAAGCACAAAAGGTGAAGATAGCCAAATCAAGGCTAAGAGGGAAAGCACTTACATGGTGGAAGTTCTTGCAGGAGTAAAGCGAGAAAGAGGGAAAGAATCCCATATCAAATTGGAAGATAATGGTTGCAAAGGTGAAGGAGAATTACCTTCCAGAAAACTATGATATACAACTGCATAAGAAGAGGTAGAACCTTTGGCAAAAAGACCTAGATGTGTAGGCCTATACCGAGGAATTTCAAAAACTTTGTCTTAGATAAAGAATCCAGGAGACAAAGAGCATCAAATTTGTGAGATACCTTAATAGATTAATGTGTAACATTCAAGAAGAACTTAGTTCTCTTTACACTGACTTCAAAAACTAGGCCTATACCGGAGAAAAACAAGGAGATACACAGGCAGGTGCAAGATTTGTTGGATCAAGGATTGATAAGGAAAAGAATTAGCCCTTGTGTTGTCCCAGTGGAGTTGGCTCCTAAGAAGGGAGGTAAGTGGAGGATGTGTATTGATTCTAGGGAAATAAATAGGATAACTATCAGGTATAGATTTCCAATTCCTAGAATAGAAGACTTCATGGATTGCTTGGGGGGTGCTAAGTACTTCTATAAATTTGACTTAAAGGGTGGGTACTATCAAATTAGGATGAAAGAGGGTGATGATTGGAAGTCTGCATTTAAGACTATAGAGGGGTTGTATGAATGGTTTGTTATGCCCTTTGGGATGACCAATGCACCAAGCACATTTATGAGGGTGATGAATGAATTCTTGAAGGACTATATAGGAGATTTTTTAGTTGTCTATTTAGATGACATCCTCATATTCAGTAAAACCAAAGAGGATCATATGAAGCACTTGGAATTAGTGTTGAAGAAGTTGCAGCAGGAGAAACTCACCATAAACCTTGAGAAGAGTGAGTTCATGAAAGAAGAGTTAGTCTACCTTGGCTTTGTAGTTTCCAAGGGTAACTTGAAAATGGATAAAGAGAAAGTAGAGGCTATCTTGAACTGGCCTACTCCTAAGATAGGGATAGAAGTTAGGAGCTTCCATGGATTAGCCCAATTCTATAGGAAGTTCATTAGGAGATTCAGTGAGATTTGTGCTCCAATCCTAGAGACTATAAAAGGAGTATTAAAAACAAAGTTTGTGTGGGCAAAGGTAGATAATGAGGGGTTTGAGAGCTTGAAGAAGGAAGTGGCTACTCAACATATATTGTTGTTACCTAGTTTTGACAAACCATTCATTGTTGTGTGATGCAAGCAGCATTACAGTAGGTGTTGTCCGAAGCCAACAAGGCGGGCCTGTGGCCTTTTTCAATGAAAGACTAAATGAGGCTAATTCTAGGTACTCTTCCTATTACTTGGAGCTATCTGTTCTTGTGCAAGCCTTAAAGAAGTGGAGGCATTATCTATTGCCTAAAGAATTTTTTGTCTTCACAGACAACCAAGAAGTGAGTTACATAAACACTCAAGACAATCTTAGCTTGAGACACATAAAATGGATGGAATCACTTTCATAGTGAGTTTGAAAAGTATAGGAGTTGAAGGTTTTAAGGACCTATATGAGGGAGATTCAGATTTCTCAGAGGTGTATAAAGTGTGTAACGATTTTGAGAATCACTTTCATAGTGAGTTTGCAAAGTATACATTGTAGAATGGATTGCCATTCAAAGGAAAGCAACTTTGTGTTCCAAAAGGCTCAATGAGGGAGAACCTCATACATGAAAAGCATAATGGAAGCCTAAGTGGACACTTTGGACTAAATAAGACATTGGACCTAGTGGAAAGGTTCTATTGGTGGCCAAAGATGTAGAAGGAAGTAGAAGATATGTGGAGTAGTGTGGCCTATGTCAGAAGGCTAAAGGAACTTCATCAAATGTAGGACTTTACCAGCCATTACCCATCCCAAGTAGACCTTGGGAGTGCATAAGTATGGAATTCATAGTGGGGTTACCTAGGACTCCAACTGGTTTAGACAATGTATTTGTAGTGGTAGAGAGGTTTAGTAAACTGAGACACTTCATACCATGCAAAATGACCCATGGTGCCAACCATATTGCCTACTTTTTTTCAAAGAAGTAGTGAGAATTCATGGCCTACCAATGAGAATTGTTGCAGATAGGGATGTGAAGCTCATTATCAAGAATTATCAGGAAAAGAGATTCAAAGGGAGACATTATCTTATTGTCAAGAAGAGATTATATCATTATCCATGGAGAGAAGTTCCTATAAATTCAAAGGGAGAGATAATCATTATCCAAAGGGAGAGATTATATATGAAATATTCATCAAAGGGAGAGAAGAAACATGATAGAGAGAACACATACTAAGCGAGAGATTGATGTAAAAGGAAAAAGAGATTATCAAGGAGAGGAACAGTCAAGGCAGAACACATATCAAAAATAAAGACAGAAGTTGATACATCTATCTAGTAAAGGGATTAAAGATTGAAGAATACACTATGTAAGAAACAAATCTAAGCTATATGAGCTTACCAAGAGCCATACATTTGTATTGGTTACAGAATGAAAGATATTGGAGAGATGGATGAAATACACTTAATATATTTCATATTGTATTAGTAATAATATAGTGTGATAATGTAGTGTGTTTCCATCAATGCCAAAGGGAGAGATTGATGACATATAACTGATTGAATGTTTAAAGATGTTAGGTTGATCACCAAAATGCAGAAACATAATGCAAGAAATTAAATTAGTTAATGGATTGTATTTTCATTGATGTGAACATGATATAATCTGATTGGTTATATACAAAGAGTCAAAGACTTCAGAGAATTAGAGAGATAAATATTATGCTTTCAGTAATGCATAAAAGACCAACATTCACTAAGTGACTACAAACACTGATGGTTAGTGGAACCCAATGGACAGAGAAAACTGAGAGAAAAGCCACAGTGATGCACGAGCTAGAAACTCGACAAGCATTACCGATGATTAGAATCACAAGCATAACCGATGAGTGGAACTTCATAGTGATCCCCGATGGATAAATAACCTTGACAAAGAAAAGACCGATGGAGATGCCCAAGGAGAACTGGAGTGTTGACGGAAGCTATCAAAGAGTAAAACATTGAAATTAATTGAAGTTTAGAAATGACAAAATTCTTAGTTAGCAAAGGCTAAAGATAGAGTTAACTGGTTGTTAACATTGTTTTCATCAACAAGTCAAAGCCAAAGATAAGTAAAAGATTTAAATCTATTTTATCCAATTTTCAAGGAGAAATCTATGGGATAAACCATAAGTAAAGCTTTAAATCAAGATTATCTAAGATTTTGGATCACGCCATAAACAAGAAAATCAGGAAGTGAGAAACAATGATATCATATTTATAAAGAGACAATCTACTTTAGTATTAATTAGGGGGGTGAATATAAAAAGAAGATTCTAGAGAGAAACTCATATAGAACAACATGATACAGTCCTGATAAATCAAGCTGAGGAAAGAGCTAAAGATTTCTGCGGATACCGAGAAACAAAGAAGAACAACATCTGTGAGTAGAAAGAAGTGGAGCAAAGGTATTGAAAAGATGCATTGATCATAAAGGTATAATGAGCTTATAATAGATCTAAAAAAATGCAAGTCTAAGTTGTATGTGTGAATGGATCATTTATTGTTTCAGTTTAACCATTTAGTATAAAAGTCTCTTAACCAAGAAGGACTTAACAATCCTTTCAATATTGAGATACATCCCAAGGATTATCAAAAATTTTGATCATGAAGATAGCATAAGATGCAAGATACCATTTGACAAACTACACTGGCTTTGGTCATAGAAGGTAGCATAGAGATGCCTGATATCAAGTGAAAAAATATTCTATTTAAATCCTCTAACAAGGTCACACCTAACAGTGTGTTTGTAACCTTTAACAAGGTTGGCTCTTCACCGAGCTCACTCCAGAAGACTGAAAATTTTGGGTTACCACTCCCAAGTTGTTTTTCCCTTAACAACGTTTCCACGTTAAAAATCCATGTGTCAACGTGTAAAATGAGTCATTACTTTAGTGTTTTGCATGACATATAACTATTCTAGATTGATTAGTATACACTAAGAAATTTACTATTTTTGATAAATGAAAGACTGCTAATCGGTAAACAGTAAGAATGAGGTTTAAATGTGAACTCCGAGCAGTAGTTATTTTTTAATATTATTTGAAGGCATACATCTTATAGGACTGAAGATAACTAGAGGCTTAATATTATGGTACTAAGTTTTTGGGTTGATTTATTGGAATATTTTTGAGGCCACTGATTCACCCCCCTCTCAATTATTCTAACAGTTTTAGTCTACACATAGACACATATTTTATACGTTACAAAAAATAGTAGAACTATATCCAAATAACATATAAATATTTGTTTGGCACCACCCACAAATGTATAATGAACAGTACATCCAATAAAAACAACAAGACATTTTTGTATGCCCACTATGTCACATGTAAGATAGTATCAAATATCTATAAAGGTAATAATGTAAAATAGCTAGGAAGGTTATCATATCCAACCTTTAATTTCAAATAGCATAAAATGAGTAGAAAAATTACATCTTACCAACCATGAACTAAGTTTGTGTAGGTTGGAAAACATGATGTGTATGTCATCTTTTACCTACAAAGATTTAGGTTCTGATATGAAACCTTTAATTTTTTACGCTTTTTTTTTTTAACTTTGATGAGTTGCGCAACAGCTCTGACTTTCAAGAAATAAAAAAAAATCAATTTCCTTTTCTTAGATCATATTCTTGAACTCTAAACCCTAATTGTGATAAAACCCTAATGTTGACCATGATTTATACTCTATCTGTAATGATAATCTAAATTCTAAACCCTTAACCATAATCCTAACCTAGGCCCTAATCATAATCCTAACTTGAACCATAATATTAACCATAATAGAAAACCTAAATGTAATGATAATATCAATCCTCATCCCTAAACCCTAATTCTAACCCTAACCCTAAATGCTAACTCTAAGAATAATACTAACCATGATGAAAACCTTTGCCCTAACCATAATAATTATCATAATCCTAACCCTAACCATAATCATAATCCTAACCATAACCATAAACCCCCAAACCCTAATCTTAATCTATAACCCTAAATCCTAAACCTTAATACTAACAAGATGTAAAGTCTAACAATAATTCTAATCTTAAACCCTAATCGTAATACTAAACCTATATCTTAACTCTGAAAAACCTTAAGCCTAATCATAATAATCACCATGATGTAAACCCTTACCAAATATACATAATCCTACTCCTAAACCTAAATCCTAACCCTGTCCATAAAATTAACAATTATCTCAGAAAACATTTTTCTTTATAACACGGCATGTTAGAATCAAATCCACAACACTTAAAATAAGACAACATGATGTGTATGTGTGGTTCATAACACATACAATTTTCAACTATTTTCCTTTTCTTAGATTTTTTATTATAGTTAACATAGTGGTTTGTAACATAACCTATTTGTAAGAAATCCACATAGCGCTTGACAGAGCCCATTTGCGATGGCTAGGCCCTCATAAAAGGTCCAATTTTCAAGTTAATTCTAGAACTTTAGGTAGGGTCTTGGATGACTTAAAGAAACCCACATATATTTCTTAATGTGTTAGAAGACCTTTTCCCTTTCTTTTTTGAGTTTCTTGGCTTTTAATCTTTCACAAGTGTTCAATGTGTAATAATTGACCTAGTATTATAGTTTGAACTTTAGAACTTCACATGTTTCATGTGATTGACTTAAACATTTCAAAAAAAATTATTCCATGATATTTTTATTATGTATATCTCTTATACTTAATGATTCCTTGGTTGTGCATTACATTAGGCATCAAAGAACTTGTATTTGCAACAGTGTTATGTCTAGTTATGTTATTACCCATGTGACTTATTATACTTCACATAAGTAATTACTTTGTGATTTGGTTTTGATCTTTATGATTGGGTTCCTTATGAGGAAACTCACTCAGATTAGTGAGATGCAACCTGATTATCATGTACTATAGGTTGAATACCTTCTACCTAAAGAATACCTTCTACTTTTGTTTACTTTCCAAGATACTGATTGGGAAACATTAGACTTTACAACCACCTTCTGTTATAAAGGAAAAATACTTGAATTTAAAAACAAAGCGCTCTATTCTAAAAAATGTATGGATATTAATGGGGGCTCTTTAGATTTCAATCCAATTCCACTGAAAAGAGACATAATTCACACAACAAGCAATCCTGATTGCTGCTTGTGAAACATGAGAAATGAATATACCTGATACTACACAAAATGAAGGCATCCATAATGATTTCAATATGTTAAGGACAGGTAGCAACTCAAATGAGTAATTACTAATCATTTCAAATACAACTATAGATGTCTCACCCCATATCTTTGTGTCGCAAATGTGGTATCCATGGTGATTATCAAATCATGTGAGTATTGAACCATTGCACATAGCATCCACAGAGTTTGGATTCCCATAATGAAAGGTATCCTTTCTTTAACTAGAACCTACCAATAAAAAAAATTATCCACATCCTATGCTTTCCAATATAGGATACTAGTGGGATCATAAAAATGTTTTTGGGTACAATTGGACTTTAATATTCTCCATGCATTCATGACATCTTTCCACATAAGGAAACTATATCTCTTCTGCAACATAGTAAAAAAATAAGGATTAAAGAGATGTATATCCATGACAAAATCAATACTAACATCCATTACCAATAGGTCCTCTATATAAGTCTTGCATTCCATAGAAAGTTATATAAGAAAAATTGGGACTCTGGCTCCTTTCTTGAATAATTCACACTGTGAAACAATTCACCCTCCACATCTACATGGAACTTTAAATTGAAATTTTAAATAGCCACATCTAGATTCCTATTCCTAATTTTAATCCTATTCCTAGTTACGATGATACTACCCATAATGTAAACCATTACCCTAACCATAATCCTAATTAAAAACCCTCTCTGTAACCCTTATGAGAGAGAGACTCAATTTTTTAATTTTTCTCATACATTTAAACCCTTGTCCTAAACATAATCTTAATTGGTATCCTATCCCTAACCCTAAATTATAACCCTGATTAAAATACTCATCCTAATTAGAACCCTTAACCCTAACCGAAACTACTACCCTATTCCTAATCAAAACATTAACCCCTAACCCTAACTAAAACTACTACCCTAATCCTAATCAAAACCTATACCATAATCTTAAAGCCTAACCCTAATCCTAAAGCTTAATCTTAAAGAATAACCCGAGCCTCGTTCATAAACCCTGACTCTATTCCCAAGCATAATTTTAAATCTAACACTAATCCTCACAATAGTCTTAACTCTAACCCTAATCCAAATTGTAACTTTAACCCTAATTGTTGTCACAACATTTTGCACCCATGCTTCAAGTATGACCCCCATGAACATTTAATTAATATCTCTCACCATATAATTTTTTCTTGTGATTTCATTAAATAGGCTAGGATAATTAATTAATGAGGGCTCCTTAATTAATGATCCTTGATGCTTGATGATTGATGAATTATGCAATTAAATTGATCTAATTGAGTTACACAATTATGATTAAAATTGACTTAAGTTGATTGTTGTGATTATGATTTTGATCACCTGATTAAGATTTAGGGTAATTGATTAAGATAGACCAATTTTAGGTGATTATACTAGGTTGAACAACTTGTCATTTTATTTAATGTACACAACCATGATTAATGGAAATTAACAATATAGAACATTTGAAAATTTGGCATATTTACCAACGTACACTACAATTATTCACTTTCATCATATGAATACCATATATGTTTGAAACAAAGATATCTGGACCAAAATATATTTTTATCATTTAATATTTTTGTAGAATTATACATGTGGCTTAATAGATCACTTAAAGGCTTTGATTATGCATGTGTCTTACCAATATATTCAAGTCTGACTGTCCAAAGGGTTGTAACTAGGATGGCATGGTTTATAGGACAACACAAATTGTGTGTATTTTCCTAAAAACTAAGCACCCTTATTAGGTATTCATTTTTATCCCCCTATTAGTATGTTTGCATTCCCACCTGATTATATTTCTATGCATGGCTTTGAAAATGTTGATAAACAATATTTGGGTGTTATCATTTTTCCTATTAACATAGGTCCTATTATTTTACCCACACCTATTTATGTCATTCTTGACACTCTTAGCTATAATATTCTCTTAGGGTGGTCATGGTTACATGTTATGCATGTTCTTCCTTCAATGATCCATCACAAAGTCAAGTTTATATATAATAATTTGATGTATGTATACTTGTTTTTGATGATAGACCTAATAATTGCTTAAGAAATGAGCTTGATTCTCCTTCTACCCCCACAATATTTAAATAACACACATCTTTTATTAAAGATACTTATTTTCCTACAAGTTCCCTTTTAGATGATGATTGGGGGCCATTAGACTTTACACCATCTTTTTTTGGGTAAATACAAACTTTCTAATTTTAACACGCGATTAATCAAGTGACCTAGCATGTCATTGGTTCAACCAGGTGATTCTAAAAACAATTATGGTTTAGGATGTGTGTGACAAAGCATTGAGAATAGTGAGAAACATAGTGAATAATTTGGTTTAGGCATCCTTTTTGAACATCCTCTCCTTTATTATCTAACACTTCTTATATATCTACCTTTAATCAAGAAATCATTTTGCCTAACTTTCTTCATGCTAAGGTCACAATAGGTTGTACTAAGGGTTCTTATAGAATCTTAAGGAATATTATGTCACAAAAGGTCCTAATAAGGGGTCCTAGGTGTCTTAAGAGGTATATTGTAATAGGTCATTTTAAGGGGGTATATGTCATAATAGGCCCTATTATGACATAATAGGTCCTAATAAGGGGTCCTAGGTGTCTTAAGAGGTATATTGTAATAGGTCATTTTAAGGGGGCATATGTCATAATAGGATCTATTATGTCATAATAGGGCCTATTATGTCATAATAGGGACCATTATGTCATAATAGCGCCTATTATGACATAATAGGCCCTATTATGTCATAATAGGTCGTACTAAGGGTTGTTATAGAATCTTATATCATGAAAGGCCCTAATAAGGGTTCCTAGGTGTCTTAAAGGGTCATATATATTCTAATAGGTAATCTTAAGGGGTCATGTGTCATAAAGGATCCCAAGGGTTCATAAAGACTTTTATGTCACAATAGGGGTCCTAAAGGATCATAGGATGTACTAATAGTACTAAAGGGTCCTACAATGTACTAATTGACCTTAATGTCTCATATTACTCCTATTATGTCTTAAGGGTTCCTATTAGGTCTTAAGTGGTCCTATTAGGTCTTCAGAGGTCATCATGTCACAATAAGGGTTGTTAAGGAATCTTATATCACAAAAGGTCCTAATAAGAGGTCCTAGGTTTCTTAAAGGGTCATATGTTGTAATAGGTCATCTTAAAGGGTCATCATGTCATACTGTGGGTTCTTAATGAATCTTACATCACAAAAGGTCCTAATAAGGGGTCTTAGGTGTCGTAAGGGGTCATATAGGTCATCTTAAAGGGTCATCATATCATCATAAGGCTTGTTAAGGAATCTTATTTCACAAAAGGTCCTAATAAGGGGTCCTAGGTGTCTTAAGTGGTCATATGTTGTAATACATCATCTTAAGGGGTCATATGTCATAATAGGATCTATTATTTCATAATAGGACCTATTATGTCATAATAGGTCATACTAAGGGTTCTTATGGAATCTTAAGGAATCTCTTGTCACAAAAGGTCCTAATAAGGGTTCCAAGGTGTCTTAAGGTCTCATATATGTTCTAATAGGTCATCTTAAGGAGTGATATGTCATAAAGGGTCCTAAAGGTTCTTAAATAGTTCTAATAGGTCATCCTAGGTGTCTTAAAGGGTCCTAAGAGTTCTAAGTAAAGACTTTTATATCCCAATAGGGGTCCTAAAGGGTCATAGGATGTACTAATGGGTATTAATAGGTCCTATTAGTCATATTAGGTCGTAAGGGTCATAAGGGTTCTTAAAGAGTTTTACATCATAATAGGTGTCCTAAAGGGTACTAGGATGTACTAAGGCCCATCATCTATGTGTCTTAGGATAATATTTTAACATTTAATTGTACATGAATAAGATTTATACATAACTCTAACATATATACGAGAGAGAGAGAGAGAGAGAGAGAGAGAGAGAGAGAGAGAGAGAGAGAGAGAGAGAGAGAGAGAGAGAGAGAGAGAGAGAGAGAGAGAGAGAGTCCTAATATAAATAACTAAAAACAATTTAAAAATATAAATATTTTTTAACATTTCTACTACACTTTTCTAATGTTTTCTAACATTTGTACTACAATTTTATGATATTTTCTAATATTTGTACTACACTTTTCTAATGGTTTCTAGCATTATAATGGGTATGTGCATCAAGTTGTGGACCAAAAATGTAGACACATCTTTAAAAAAAAATTCAAATTTTTGGAGAGAGAGAGAGAGAGAGCATATTGATTTTCCTATACATTACATGTATGGGCAATAATGAGTGCCTATTTTATACCTTACTTGATTCAAGTGGATGGCAGAAAAAATTTTGATGCCTAAAGATGATCATAGGTTAATAATGTGTTAGATCGTCTCAATATCTTTCCTATAGTTTTTGAATGGAGTTAATCGGACTGCGTATGTGGAAGTTATGGCTTCGAGAGTAAAGCCTATTTTAGTTTCTTCAAAACCCGCCCGGATTATGGAGAATAAAATGCATAATTTTTACTTCTTCAAAACCCGATCGGGTTTTGAAGTACATTTTCCTTTTCATAACCCAATCAGGTTATTTGAAATTTAGAAACCCAATCAGGTTATAGCTTGGGAAGAGCTTTGGAAAACTACCCAAAGGCTTGGATTCTTATTTTCCCTCCATTTTTCTTCTTTTAGACATTTTTTCATCTTGTATGATGAATTCTCAACTTTATCTTGATCAGGTTTGCAATTTGTCAACTGGGTATCTTTATAATTTTCACCATAATCTCATACATCTTCTTAGATTTCTAACCATATAAATTTTTCTTTTTTTGGACAACATTAGCATAGTAAACTTTAATTTTCTTTACCAGTGTCTTGATTTTCCTCACAGACATATGTCTACCATTTTTAATAACTTTTGATATACTTAATCAAATTAAAAATAATTTACATATTATTGTTCTACACTTGATTCTATACACTTTAAAAATAAAAAAATTTCATTTTCAATTATTTTGATGCAAGTTATGCCCAGCGCACGAACAGGTACCAAATTTTCAGGATGCGATCACTTCAAAAAATACAGAAAAAAAAATACTCCTTCGAAAATTACAAAAAAATACACAACTTCTAGATCTCACTCTTACCTATCATCCTACCAAAGGGATTTAAAAAATAATTATTATAACTATATCTTTTGTACCACACATGGAAACAACTGTGTTATCTTTTTCCAAAAAAATGAGGAACATGTTTTCGTGCGCGCAAGGTTTGACCCTTTTAATATTATCGGTTTTTTAAAAAAATTAGTGTTTTAGAAACTAGATTTAGAGTACTAAATTTTTTATTTTTTACACATCTTATTTTGAGTGCATGACCCTCAAACACTTGTTCCAAGATCAGGTTTACCTGATTTTAGAAAAAATGTGTCCACTTATACCCCACTTTTTTGTCCACAACTTGGTGCACACACCCTAATATTTTCTAAATGTTTTCTAAAATTTTCTAATGTTTCTTCTACGGTTTTCTACTAGCTAAAAATCATTGAAAAAAAAAACTAACTTAACTAAATATAAAATTTCCAATTTACAATAAAAAAGGAAAAGGGTGTGTACCGGATACAAATGACAATCGAAAGAGGTCAAAAAGTCTTGGGATGTATGGATGTCACTCTAGATGTCACTAGTTATCTCTAAGCCCTAGGTCCACAAGACCTCTAATAGTGAAATGTGAAAGTGAAATGGGTCACCGTAAATATATAAAAAAATATTGTCGTAGGGGTGTTCGCGTGAAGGGTGTCTTCAGGTGAACACCACTATGTGGTGTAGCTTTCATGAAGGGTAGTCTTCGCACAAACACCCACACCTTACTATTTTCACATGATCGTTTGTACTCCCTTTGTGAAAACACAGGGCTTCGAGTGAAGAGGTGAAATTTGAAAAACATTTGCAAAACTGAATTTCCTTCATCCTAAAAAGTGGGACACACTATTGTGAAATCACCCCCTTATCTTATTGGAATTCCAATTGGGAGTTGTAACTATAGTAAGGACAATGCTTTTCCATTTTTTTAATATAGCCCCATCCCATGAGGAAAAATAATGATTACATCTAATATATGAGAGGTTTGAATTGACTATCTCTAAAATAGACATCTCAAGGCCTTGACAGACCTTATCAATTGGGGAAAGTTCTTGGCGGAAGATTTGCTTATTCCTTTCCCACCATGTTTCCCATACCACTGTTGTTGGGATACATTTCCATAAACAAGAAAATATTAAATTACAGTAAAGCAGTGGCCAAGATTCAAACAAATACCACAGGATTCTAGGCAAGGGCATAGATAGATTTAGTTTTTGAAGAATAAAATACTAGCATTGGAGAGAAAGCTTACAATTTAGTAACAAATGATTAGATGATTCATATTTTTCATAAAAAAGAGGGCATTTAAAAGGTTGTGTTATTCTTAACTTGACAAGCCTATCACTTGTGATAATTCTATTTTTCAATGCTAACCATGCAAAGCAACCTGCCTTTGGCAAGAGAACTTCATTCCAACAGGATTCATCCCTGAATTTACTCTTGTTGTATTCCATTTTTTCTAGAGCCCTATACCCCTCTTTAATGGAATACTGACCGACCTTTGAAGGTGCCCAAATTATCTTATCAACATGATTAGAATAGTATGTTGTTTGTTCCAAGAAAATACTCTGAAGTAATTTGAGTTGTTGTTGATTGATTGGGAGATCAATGGAATCTTTTCATATGAATTTACTCGAGAGAATTTCCACAACAGAGACATAGTCTAAGAATCTGATACTGAAGAAAACTACTGCAATGTCCATAAATTTTGAAACTTGATCCACATGATACAAGAGTGGCAGGCCATTCCACGAGTCTGTCCAAAAGTTAATGCTCTGACCATTATGTACTTACCAAGACACAATCTTTCTAACTAGGTCCCTTGAAGTTATTATTAAGGCCTTGGAATATAACCCTAACTCAGGCATTAGGGCATACTAAAATCTCATGGTAATAAAGGAAACCTTCCTGAGTTGTGGGGAGACTCTGATTAAGAAGGAATCTTTGGACTCTAGGCCGGTTCCTATTGGATTTAGAATATCACCTATGACTGATTCTCTGATTTGTGAAAAGGGAAAAGGGATAACTTAAAAACTGAATAAATAAACTGAAAGGCCTGTGATACACCAAAATGAAAGCAGACTAATCAGAACTTCAAGCAAGCGTCCAGAAGACACACACTAATGAGATTTGAAATAGACATTCACTATTCAGCGTATAGGTTGACCTAAAGATCTCACTATTAGGGTTTGCACCACAAACAATGATGATCTGCCAATAGGCATACAGATTCTGCAAAAGGTTATCTTTTCATAACTTAGAGAAGGAATCAGATTAATTCACTTATCTATGCTATAAAACACATCACACTTAAATGCAGAAATGGAGAAGAGGAATGATATCAAACTTAGAAAATATGTGAATAATGGGGAACTTGCTTTATTTTCTTCAAAATCTACAAATGGGTACACGCCAAGATGAGAAAAATGCCAAGGAATAAAGTACATTCACTTGCACACTACAATGCATCAAAACCGAACCTCTAATTACAAAATGTATGTAGAAGGCATAAAGGAACTGATATGCTCACAAAACCACCTTCTCCCAAAATTTTGAACCCTTAAAACTGACTAGGAAGTTCAGATATATACCCTCTCAAGGCTAATTTCAAAAATCAAATCCCCTCAAAAATGACCTCCAAAACCCTCCAAATCAGCTAGGAAAACCTAACTATTAGGCATAATTCATGCCTTAATACAAGCCCCTAATGTTGGTTTAAAAACATACATCTTTTTTAAAACATAACACCAACATATATAAAAACTTAATAATGCACAATCCCTAACCCCATAACATATACCCCAAAACATGCCTAATGCCTAATGTCGATAGCATAACCCTAGGTCAACATGATCAATACTATGCAATCACTAACTCTTCGAAATAGCCACACCATTGCATAGGCTAGGCTATTGGGTAGTGGTCGTGGCACTTGGATTTTTGGGATTCTGACAGTCTTGCACTACAATGTATAATGCATTAACTTATCCTCTGTCACCGGGCTCTAAATTTTATCAAAATTTGGCATTTTTTGGGTCTTCACATTGTATTTGCCTTTGGGGAAAACATGAGGGTTTGAAACCCTAAACCATGGCGCTACCCATGCTGCAACTATGGCATTGATTTTTGTCTTTCACTACTTCTCTGTCATCAGGTTTTTTAATCATGAGTTCATCACTGTGATGTGGGAGTTGTGTTGTTGATTTGGAGCTTCACTCTGTTGATTTCAGGCTGGAATATACTATTTTCATAGTGGTTTTATTCCACCTTTGGCTGCGACTGTGAGTATGCATTTAGAGCATGAAGCTCAGGCTCCAACTGGAAGTGATTATTTTTAATAAAGAGCTTGAGATATTTACATGTGTTCAAACACATAGCTAGAGTTCTACATCTGGAGTTATTTCCTATTATTTTGGGCTCAAGCTACTCTACTACTGGAGTGCGGGGATTTTGATGATATGGGTTTTGGCCGTTATGGATGGTGCTTCTCATCCTTGTCTTTATGGAGCTCGGGCTCCAACTCATCACTTCTTGGACTCTACACTTGCATCTTCACCATTGTTGATCTAAAGATAAGTCACCTCTCTATCTCTTTTTTTCATTCTTCTTGTTGTTAAACCTGCTGTTGCATTACATAGCTTTAAAGAATCTTGAGTTACGAGCTTTTACTTTGTTGATTTCACCATGTTTTCTGCAATGATTTTTGGTTCCTCGTGCTCTGCTATTATATTTTCTCAAATCGAGCCTCTAATTGAATAAATCACTGTTAGATAAGTTTTTATTTTTGTATCTTAACTTTTCTTGTGTTATGCATTTGGGAGTAGTTACATCTTGTCGACTCCTTCACTGCATTTTGTCTTTATGTTGTCTTCCCTACTGTCGACTTGGGTTTTATTGTGTCTTTGTCTACTATCGACAGTGACCATGTTGTATGTTTTTCTACTACCTTACACTTGTCAAGACCGATAATTGAACTGGGCTTGCCATTATCTTTATGAACCAACAAGTCGTCTGGTCTCCACCTTACACTTTTCAAAAGTGACCATATTGTATACATGATTTTGAAGGGCCATTTTGACACAGTAAGAATGATATCTATAGGGTTTGAGAACAGACTCGTGACACCCATGAACATTACTATGTTTAGCTCGATACTATAAAATGAATCTTTTTCCATTCTTGCACAACACTGTTATTTAATTTTTTGTATATGCATAACATTATCAATTAATAATACTATTGTTTTACCTTCTTCCTTAAATATGCATTTTCGTTTGATCATTTCTTTTTTATGTGCATATCAGTATCATAAGGTATCACTATTACTAGCAACAACAATACTTGATCTCTTTCATTGCTTTGCATATTCATTATTGATATTCTACTTTTCACCTCCCTCTGCATATTAGTAATGAATTTGATAACATTATTTATTTAGTTCTTATTTGGATGCATATTACTTTGCAAAATTGATAACACTATTATGATCTGACATCTCTTTATAAAAGCATTACTATCATTAACCATGTTTGGTGAACTCTTGCTTCCACCTATCTTTGAAGGCACTATTATTTGATTTCCTCTTATCATTTACACCAGTAGTCACCTTTTTAAAACAACATTGCAATTGACCTTCATTGTGCATAATTGAATAACAATATCACCTTATCATTTGATTGTAAGAAGCACTTCATCTACAATTACATGCATCCTCTCTTCCTTTGAACACTACTATTATGAACTTACACACTGTCCTTGTACACCAGTGTTTACAACAACATTTGATGAACTCTATATTTAATATCAACAGTGATAGAATACACATTGTTACTATCGTTTGGTGACACCATGATGAATTACATCTGTATATGCATAACCATTACCTTTGATATCCCTGTATCTTTCTCATCTCATTGCATATCATAAATGAATTCTTTCTCTTATGCACATGCACAACATGTCTTCCACATACATTTTCTATAGCATCTTTTCATTCTTTTGAACTGCAACATCATGCATTCACTTTGTACTAACTGTTATGAACTATATCTAATCCTCTTCTACATTTTCCAATCCTTGAACTTATGAACTCATAACATTCTTTCTCTTTTGATAATGCATCTTGTGAGGTTTGATCATGGGCTCGTGACACCCAGTACACTTTTCCTTGTTCTTTGCTATTAGTAAATTCATAGATCCTTAATCTTTGCATTAAAATGCACTTCTGTTTACTCTGTTTGAAAACATCACTAGAAATTTCAACATGTTAGGTTAGTGAACATGACCCATTGATCATTTTTTGTGTGTGAGTGTGATGTGTCATGTCATTCATGCATGAATGCTAGTTAATTAATTGTGTTCACTAACCTAGCACTACCTTGATGTTTCTGAAAAAGGTTTCTAAGCTACAAGAACTAAGTCCCTTTAATTCAGATATTTGGTTTACAAAAATAACAACTCTTATGTATAATATAAAATGATAACCATAGATAGTAAAAGGTTTCATGGAGGCATGCCCCTTTGATACTACTATCATGTTGATGTAGAGGCATACTTTTCCATTGTATTGATGTTATTTGTAAATGTGCAGTTCTAAAAGTTTGATTGTTGTATGATACTTTTAGGTTTTCATGCATTGCTTAGATCCAATTTGGATCTAACACTTTTTCTTTCCATGGTGTAGGACAAGACCTAAAGAACTAAGATGCAGGATATGATGGACAATGACAAAGACATGAAGACTTGGACAAAGAAAGCAACCAGCTCCTAAATGCAGAAGACCCTACAAGGAAATGCATGGACCCCTACTCATGCTTCTATCACGCTTTCTTTTCTGTCATTTCCTGTAAGTTCCATTGTGAAAGATGTAATATGGAGAGAACATTTCTTTATTAAATTCAGTTTGAATGCACAATGTAATGATCAATTATGAATTTGAAAATTTGAATATGATCAATACTTAGAGTACAATGTAACTAATAATATGAATGCAATAGCAATGAATCTCATCTACATTAGTTGAACAGTAATGTTTAAGACGTGTACATTTATGTAATTTTTTATTGTTTATGATTATTATCCTGCATGTACAAATTTAGGATAACAGACATCATGAAATTCCTAATGGCTGAGCCCTTTGGAGGATCTAGTATACAAAAAAATTGACTTGGATTGGGATTATCCAAATATTTTTGTTGCATTATTGTGCACCATTTGGAATCCATTTTACTATATATCTGCCAAACTAATTTTCCTCCAAAGGCAGAATTCTGATGCTGAAGATCATGAAGACCAACACCACCTATTTCTTTATCTTGAGCCATGTTCTTTAGGGATACAAGGGGCATCTTCTTATCATCAGACATGTTTCCCTTCTAAAGGAATTCCTTAATAAAATTTCCAATTTGTCGAATCACTGAAGAAGGAGCTTTGAGAACTGACAAGTAATAGTTAGGGATGGCAGATAGCACTGTTTTGATAAGAAGGATCCTTTCTGACAACGAAAGTCATTTAGCCTTCCAAGCTGAAATCATACCCTTGGTTATATCAATAATGAAAGCCCAATAAGATGTTCTATTTGCACCAATAAAAAATAGAATACCAAGATATGTGGATGGTAATTGTTCAACTAAAAACCCCAAAATTCTATTAATCTTATCTGCTACAATACTATTTTTGTTGAAAACATATATTTTTGATTTATGGGCATTGATCTTCTGTCTGAAATAAAAGTATATAATTTAAATAAAGAATGAGTCACATGAATTGATGTGCTTGAAATATGATCACCTTGCCAAAGGCCTAAGTCTAAGCATTTCCTGATATTTCTACTAAATGCCTGAGCCATGAGAATAAAAAGGATAGGAGAGAGAAGATCCCCCTGCCGCACCCCTTGAGTTGATGAGAAGAAACCATGGGGTTCTCCATTAATTAGGGTTCTCTATTATGATTTATAGTTAAAGGTTAAGAATTAGGATTATTTAACTCTATTTAATATTTACCTATTATTCAACTCTATTTAATATTTACCTACTATTTAACTCTATTTAATATTTAATATTTAATATTTAATATTTACAAATTATTTAGTATTTACCTATTATTTAACTCTATTTAATATTTAATATAAATAATAAAATTAAAGACCACAATAAAATTTTCAAATCATCTAAATATATTTCTTATACAAATTTCATCTATTATCACTATTATTTATATATAAATCTTTTTGTAATTCTACACTAATTTTAACTAAATTAACTTTATTCAAATAATTGAAACATATTAATTACAATTAAAGTAAACATTCAGATGTGAAGTAAGAGCTACAATATCCTGCCTGCTACGTTACTTAATTAGAGGTCCGTCCGTCTTACATTGTTGTATTTTGAGAACATTAGCTGCTACATTGTTGATTTGCGAAACCTCCGCTCCACAGCTTGGACTTGAATTTGAAAAGAATTTAAGGAATCTGCAATACCCAACAAGGATTGTGGTTCTGAGTTTGAAGGAGGACGATTTCTGGGTCTTGGAAACAGCAGAGGCAGAGCTACTCCAATATAAATACGTCAATTGCTTTTTCATGGAAGAGAGTTACGCATCTCCATAATCTTTGAAAATAATATTGAAATACAAAGACTAAGCATATAGAGAAGAAGAAATTGTAAGGGGTTCATAATGAAGATAATTTTATATAAGGGAATAGATCTCCTTACATAAATGATCTAGTTTACTTAGATGATAATCAACACTATCAATTGACCTGAATTAAAGAGAGTTGGAATTAGTATCGGATAATTACATCAATAGTATAATCTCTTGATATTTTTTTTTCATCCTGATAGAAGTTTTGATTGCAAATGGCTCCGCAAAATCTTGCCTGACTGAGATTTAGGAATTGAATCTACAAAGTAGACATGATGCAATTTCTTGTAAAACACCACCTGCACACCATATACTTTGATCAAAATCACCTACAATTTTAAACTTCAAATACATGCATTTTCAATGTTCACCTCTTTGGCAACAAATTGCTTGATCTCCTCTGCAGTTATTTCATGACCGCCAGATGTGACCACAAATGCTACTGGCACCTCTCCTGCAACTTCGTCTTTTTGCCTGTTTCAAAGAATTTTACGGGTACAATCATAATAGTAAATAGTTATTAGTTTAAGATTAATTTACAAAATTGGAGAACTGGAGCAAATGATTAGAGTGCCAGATTTGGCAAACGCAGTGAGGAGCAGTTGAGGAGGCAGCCTTTCTGCCAATCTTTCCTTGTGGTCGCAGCATATGACCAAGACGAATTAGCGAGGTTTAGGGTTTAGGGTTTAGAGTAGGCCAGGGTTAGCGGTGTTTAGCGAGGGTTAGCGAGGTTTTAGGGTAAGCCAGGGTTAGCAGGGTTTAGGGTTTAAGGTTAACTGGAGTGCTTAAATTTGACGTTTATTGGCCTGTCAGCGCAAAATTTCAAAGTTTAATTTGACATTTATACGATGGTCAGCGCAAAATTTTAAAGTTTAAATTTGATGTTTATATGACCGTCATTAAAAATCTTTTCATTTAAATTTGACGTTGATTTGACTGTCATCACAAGAGGCAAATAGTTAAATTTGACGTTCAAATGCCTTTTACAATTTGATTTATGGATTTGATTGTGCGTAAAAACTACACACAATCAAATCCAGAAATCAAATTGTAAATTCTTATGGATTGTGGAAATCTGATTGATTTAGTTCAAATGTCTGTCACCACAAAAGTATCTATGTTAAATTTGACGTTCAAATGGCTGTCTCAATAAAAGTCGTCGTGTTAAATTTGACGTTCAAATGCGTGCCATCGCAAAAGTGAGTATGTTAAATTTGACGTCCATATAACTGTCGACACTAATATTTGTCTTTAAATTTGGCATTCATACGACCGTCATTTTGAAATATAAAGTGAAATTTGACATCCAATCAACTGTAATCTCTAGAGACATTGTCCTACATTTGACTTCCATTTAAACGTCATTTCTTAAACGTCCGGGGCTAAATTTGACGGCTTCACATGTCATGAGGATCCTGATACTCGGATTATTTTCTTTATATGCTGTGCTGTTTTTTTTTATCTGGATACAACGATTTTTATAATTAGACTAAATTAAGTTTGAACACTCATGTTTATGATTTATTTTGAATGTAGTAGATTTAAACTAAAATGATTTAATATAACAAATATATAGACAGAGAACTAAAATATATTAAAATATTACAAAAATTAATTAATTATCTATATAAAATATAATTAAAACTGATATCAAAATAAGTTTATATATAAATATTATTAAATTATATATAAAAATTAATTGATATCTTTTTAATCATTTAAACTATTATGCTATATTTATCAACTAAACTAAACATTTTAATTATTAATCTTGAAAAATGATTATTAACCTAAACTAAATCAAAAAACAATTTATATTAAGATTGAAAAAAAATATCTATTATAATCTTTCTTTCTTTCATTCATTTAATTGTCCTAATTGAATCTATAAGAAGCTATGCTACATATTACCATTTCATATATATATATATATATATATATATATATATATATGTTAGACCTTCCTTGTGGTGCTGATGTGGTGCTACTATGTTAAAAAATTTCAACAACGTAAATAACTAAATCATCATAAAATAGAGGAAGGTAATCACCAAATTTGATTTTTAGTAATGCTTTTATATCATTATTAATATGACATTCATTCAAACATCATTGAGGAATTTATATCTATTTTTTTTTCTCTCCTATTTAAACAAACTCAAATTTGGATAAGTAGTGTGAAATTTATTCACTACTCAAATAACATTTATTATTATTTATATTTCTTTTGGTCAATTAAGTACCAATTAATTTTTATTTGAGCTAGATAGCAAATTATTGAAACAAATGATTTAGAAATTTATGATTATGTGCAAGCAATTTTTTTTACTTTTTTGACAAAAATTTGTATTTTATTTCTCATTTTAGCCATTTCCTTGCATTGGTTGATGGTTTTTAAGTTTTTTAAAAATTCTTTACTTCATTTAGTGGAAGACTATTGAAAGATAATACAACATATGGAAGACTATTGAAAGATAATACAACACTCTGAATAAGGTTATGAGTATTTATCAAATTAGTTGTTGAGCTAATGTTACTTTTTTAATGTAGGTTTCTATACTATTGATTTTACTAAAGGTGGTATCGTTCTTTTTTCACTTTGGCTTTTTGGAGCTAAAAAGTAAGTTGAAATTATTACAAATCTACTAACAAAAACCAATTGAAAGTGTTGATAATGAGGAGTTGATTTCACACTTTGAATATAAATTATTTTTTAATATGAGGATAATAAAGACTTTAAATGGTTGTTATGTGAGTTGAATTATGGTTAGGGTTAGAGTTTACATCATAACTTATATTATCAATAGGGTTAGGGTATAACATTAGGACGAGAGTTTATAGTTTAGCAATATGATTATGGTTAGGTTTACAATTTATATCATGATTGAAATTATGATATACAGTTACCCTAATTAAACTATATCTAACTAGAGCTATAGAATTTCACATCATAAGAAACTAATAAAAAATTAATATCACATCACAAGGAACATCAAGAATAAATATGATTCAATAACAAACAATAATGAAAAACTTGTCATACAACATATTAATATGACAATGATTAGTTACAAAATTTAGAATAACTGAACTTTACTTTTTCTAACTTTTATTTTCACAATTATAAATAATAGTAAGAAAATTTATAAAATTAAATGTTTTATTTTTTATTTTTTATTTTTTATTAAGCATAACGAGATCACCAATACAAAAGAAGATCGCAGAGTATCAAAAAGAAATTACAA
This sequence comes from Thuja plicata, assembly GCA_018584345.1. Lineage (NCBI taxonomy): Eukaryota > Viridiplantae > Streptophyta > Pinopsida > Cupressales > Cupressaceae > Thuja > Thuja plicata. The sequence continues at coordinate 155,224 of MU223675.1, read as the reverse complement.
GAGGCCAAGCCTCATCACCGAAGCAAGTACTAACAGATCAAAGACTAATTACAGCATAACAAAAAGAGAAAAGGGCTCAATGTCTAATGAAGCACATCATCATAAGTGTCCACCCAAGCGGTCCATCCCATTGTGCCTTCCATCCACACAATGCTTTTCTGATCCTGAATTTGTTTGAGCATGAGGATCATATCCCTGGTAGTACCATGGTTGTCCCTCCTAAGCTCCTTGTTGAGCAGGTTGACAATTTGATTGAATGTCTGAAGATTGTCCAAATGCAGCCTCCAAAAGTAACCATTCTTCACCTCATTGTCGAAGAAAGTAGAATAACCATCTCTGAGGAGCCTTTTGAATTTAGCTTTATCCACTTTCATTGTGATGTGAACCTGCGAGAAAATTTTAAAATGAGTGAAACTTCGAAAAGACTCAGTAAGCACTCTAGGAATATTTTGAAATCTCTCCTCATTTCTGCATTTCCAAATTTTCCATAAAATGTTAGATGAAAGAATGTTCCAAAATAAGTTCGTATCTTTTTTAGCATCATTAATAGATCCAGTAATAATTTCAAAATTGTTGAACTTAGTAGGGATAGAGATACCAAACATAAGCCAAACCTCTTTAGCAAAGCTGCAATCAAAGAAGATGTGTCTCCCCATTTCCGGGGTCCTACAGATGCTACAATAAGTGATATCAAAGAAATTCTTCCTAATAGGAAGTTTATCCAGAATTAAAAACCATTTAAAGCACTTAATTTTAGGATCAATAGAGCTTTTCCAAAGTTTATCAAATAATTTCTTCTAGGAGGAGACATCCAGATCAGTATACAAATTCTTATTAATATGATTGATGATGGAATCATTATGATTAATAACAGAGTAGGTATTCTTAGCTTTCAGCTTAGTAATGATAGTTCCATCCAGCCACGCAATTTTTAAGTAACTGTTGGAGTCAACGTGGCAGCGGGTGGGAATATCTTTACTAGCTCTGAGAATCATATTATAAGTTTTCTTTTGAGATGTAGGAATGTTATATTTACTTTTCAGCTCATCCCACAAGATAATTTTGTCATTTTCAAAGATATCCATAAATTGTTTGATACCACAGGTGGCCCAATGCTTGGCAGAACATCTTTGGGAGAGGGCTAAGGGTTCACCACCCAGCTTCAGATTCCACCAAATGGATCTTTCACCATGGAGAAGCTTGTCATTATAGAAGATTTTATTCTTAATGAATTGCCTAACATGGTTCCAGGCCTTCCAGATGGACTTGAAGATGGTAGAACCTTGAACCATGATAGGAAATTCACCACAAATCAGATCACTTGAAAAGGAAGATTTTTCAAGAATTTGGCATTTTTGGGGTATCCCCTTTCAATATTATTTCTAATCAGAACTTTCCAAGGATCATCTCCATCAAGGGCGTGAAAGATCCATTTGGAGGCCAGAGCAAGGCCACTGATTTTAAGGTCCTTTAGCCCTAAACCCCCAAGGAGTTTGTCAACATGACACCACTCCCATTTAAATGAATGAAGCTTCTTGTTTCCTTTGCCATCAGACCAGAGGTAATTCCGGATGGCTTTTAGAATCTCCAAAACCTGGTAGTCATTGAACATCCAGGTAGAGGCATAATAAATGTTGTAGGAAGAGAGAAATTTCTGGCAGACTTGGATTCTACCAGCAAGAGATAAAGATCTGTTATGCCATTTATTAAGTTTATTATGGATTTTTTCTTTGACCCAAGTCCACATTTCCTTAATTGAGGGCTATATGGAGAAAGGTATACTAAGATATCTGAAAATTTTACAGGGACCTCCCCATTGGAAGCCATACTTCTCAAACCAGTCCGGCAGCTAGTCATGCCAGCCAAGACAGATGGACTTAGCCTAAGACAGACGAGCCCCCGAGATTTTATAGAAAAAATTGAGCTTATTGATCATGGCTTCAAAATTTGCTTCTGAAGCATCATGAAAAATAGAAGTATCATCAGCAAACTGACAGTTGATAATCTCATTACCATCAGGGAGGGTAATACCTTTGACAACAGGGGACAAAGAATCATCTCTGAGAATGTAAAACAGAGCATCAGAAGCAATGACAAAGAGGGCAGGGGCTAGTGGGCAGCCTTGCCTAGTGGATCTACCCAAGGGAAAGGGTTCCAAGAGCGATCCATTTATGTCAACCTGGGCATAAGCATCTCTAAGAAGCATATCAATAGTCTTATAAAAATAGGGCGGGAGTACAAAGGCCTCAAGCATCATACTGATAAAACTCCACTCAACCCTATCATAAGCCTTTTCGAAGTCTAGAAAAAACATCGAGACATTCTGATTGGAGTGCTTAGCCCAATCAAATGCCTCCCAGCTAGTGATCAAGTTTTTAAGAATGTATCTACCCTTTATAAACCCGGTTTGAGTAGGACAAAAAAACTTAGGGAGGATGGTTTCAAGTCTGCGGGACAAAATTTTAGCAAGGATTTTATAGGAAACATTCAAGAGAGTTATAGGTCTCCAATTCTTGAGGAGGGATTTATCTCCATCCTTGGGGATTAATTTAATAATGCCCTTATTAATGGAGGTGCCCAGGGATCCATAGTTAATAGCTTCATTGTAGATTTTGAGCAGGTCATTACAAATCCATTTACTATTAGCTTTATAAAACTCAACCGGCAAACCGTCAGGGCCAAGAGCTTTATCATTCTTGAGGGAGTTAATAGAGTTCTCAATCTCATCCAGGTAGATAGGTTTACTAAGAAAGGAGGCATCATTGTCCCTAATCCTTTTGGGAATAAAATTTTTGCATTGTTCCCTAAGGGAGCTGGCTTCTTGGGAGTCTTCGGAGGAGAACAAATTTTCATAGAAACGAGAAAATTCCATTTTTATACTATTAATGTCAGTAATCTCTTGATTATCAATAAGAATATTTTCAATGGTCTCATTAGCTTGTTTCTTCTTAATAAGGTTAAAGAAAAATTTACTACCTTTGTCTTCGAATTGAAGCCAATGGGCTCTGGAGCGAATTCTAGCACCAAGAGCTTTATGATGCTGATGTTTTCTAAGAGCATCCTTAGTATAGGCGAGTTGGTGGACCAGAGAGGCATCAACCGGGTTATCTTGGATAGCGGATTCAGCCTCATGCAGGCTAGCAGCAAGCCTAGACTCCATTCGTCTAAAATCCTTAGCCTTCTTCGCCCAACAGTCCTAAGCAGATTCTGCCAAGCAGACACATTCATATTCCACCTTTCAGCATGAGAAATGGAAGGGTAGTGAGATTTATTGATAAGCCTAATAATGGATATGGTGGCAAGGATATCTTCATCAGCAAGAAGGCTAGTATTGGGAATAAATTTGGGGCAATTATTTCTGCTGATGATAGGGGAGCAACTAAAGCTGACCGAGATAGAGATAGGGTGGTGATCCGACAGAGTGGTAGGGGAAACTAACACCAGGTTATTATGCTTATTAGGGATCACAGAAAAAAAATTCCTGTTGAGGTAAAAACGATCCAACCTAGAGTAGATTCTGGACTGGCCCTTTTGAAAGTTGCACTAGGTGTGCCAAAGCCCCGGGTTGGTATTTTTGTTCCCAGTTAAAGGATCAAAGAGGAGCTTAGATTGCTTAAGTAAATTCCAATGACATTTTTCTTGCTCTTTCCATGAGAAGGGAAGTCCTCCCATTTTATCCTCTTAGGATTTGATCATATTAAAGTCTCCCCCAAACAGCCAGGGAATATTAGGGAGCGAGATAAGCCAGGACCAGAGAATAGATCTTTCATTATGATCATTAGCAGTATAGATAGAACATATACCAAAATCTTTATTATTATAGTTAAATATGATCCAAATAGCTCTATTGCAGGGGGATATACCACTACTTTTGATATGGGGTCCCCACTTTGGGTTAATCAAAATGGCAACACCACCTCTGCCCTGAGGATGGTTAGTGACAAACTTAATGGCATTGCTCCAAAGAAAATTAAGATTGGATTCAAGACTCAATCCAGTAGATTTAATTTCTTGCATCATTAGAACATCAATATAATTAATACTGTTGAGAAAACTTTTGATAACGAATTTTCTATCGGGACATTCAAGTCCTCTAATATTCCAAGATATACAATTCATGAGGAGACTATTTAGGAAATAGACGCATCAGAGCCCGCAATTCCCTCCATAGGAGTTTTTGCCATAGCGTCAAAGGGACTCTATTTTTTTGATGCAGAGTTTTTGTTTTTGGAGCCAAGAGGTCTCCCTCTTCTCTTCTAGGTGAGGATATCATCATTGTCTGAGAGAAACGGTGATAAAATATCCAGATCCATATTCGGGGTGCTAGCTAAGCTAGGGGTAGCCGGAATGACTTCCAAAACAAAGTCATTAGTAATTTCTTTAAAAATTTTGATCGGAAGCTTTGGCTAGTCTAGAGGGATCGAGGCGGAAGGTTTGTTGGAGATGTCAACAGAGGGAGGTGAAGAGGGATTAGCAGTCAAATGAGGATTGGGTTCAGAAATTGAATCGGGAGGAGGGAGATAAATGGGGTTAAGAACGGAGTTATTAGGTTTGCTGGCACAACTCTTCCTTTTTTTTTGAAACTATTTGGAAACCATCCACATAGTCCTCAAAAATAGGCATCGGCGCTCGCTAGGGAATAAGTGGAAGTTGAGAGGCCACATTTGATTGGGAAGAGACGTTTAATGAGGGCAAAGGATTAGACTTAGGAGAGTTAGAAGCCGCAGGTTCTAGGGGATTTGAGGAAGGGGAAACTGTAGGGTTAACTAGTTTAGGGGTTTTCTTCTTAATGATGGGACAACCTTTTCTAAGATGCCCCTCCCTTCTGCAAATAAAACAGGTATTGAGCCCACCCAAAGTCTCTATAGGGCAGGAAAAAACTTAATTAGTAATGACAATTTTTAATTCATTTGGCAGATCTTTTCTGGGATTTAACGAAATAAGGACTCTGGTATCCATGTGTGGTACCAGCCAGATGGAGTCATCCATTCTAACAAATTTGCCGATGGTTCAAGGAGCTACGACAAGAAATGCCACGGAAAAGGAGTAATTTTCTTAACAAGAATCCATCTGGGAGCCGAAAGGGCAATAACTTCATCAAGGTTCGCTTCAGGAGTCCAAGCAAGGGCTCGAAAAGTGGTTTTACCTACCGACCAATATTGCTTTTTGAGAACAGCAAATTGCACATCATGGTTATTAAAAAAGATAACAAACAAACCCCTTTGGATCTGATGGCAAAAAGAGATGTGATACCCAAGTTTTAGGTTCCAGAAGTCATAGAACCAATCATCTAGAAATTTCCTAGGAGGAACCTTATCAATTTCAACCGCTGAAAAGAAGATTGCAGAATTTCTTAGCCTATCCTTTTCCTTTAGAATTTCAACCAACATTTCAGGGTTTGGAGAAACATCAAATGAGGAGAGATTCCCAGGGTGCTTACCTGTTTGCATGGTCTCATAGTTTGATGCGGGGGTAAATCTGGCGCCGCCGCTAATTGCAGGAGCAGAATTTGCAACCGCTTCCAAGAAAGATTTAGGTTTAACGCCAACAACAGGGGTAGCATTATTGGGAGACAGGGGTAGCATTATTGGGAGCAGCGGCATTGTCAACTTGGCCATTTGAAGTGGGGAGTGATAAATTTGGAGGGGGAGTGTTAATGGTCGAGGGTACGGGATCTGACAGAGTACAGGGGGAATTAGTAATGCAAATACCAGGATACATGGAGCGAACACACCTGTTGGGATCGACCACCTTGGAGAGGTCGCCATTTGTACCATCGCCATCGAGATCCAATCCAGTGACGCCAACAGCAACGCTTGTATTTCCAGTGACACCAGCAGCGATGCCTGCATTTTTTCGCATATTACCGCCTATCATTTTTTGATCACTTTTTCACTAAAATTAAATGTTTTAGAACTATTACGTTATTATTAATTATTAGTTCCTGCCATAGGCAGGTAACTATTGCAATCATTTAGTTTTGAAATTAATTAATTTAACCAATCAAATTTCAAGATTTTTTAAGTCTATTTATGTTTTATAAAGTTTGATAGTTTCAACATATTTAAAAAATCTAAATAATGTTATTTATTTATAATTCTATTGGCTGTGAACAAAAAAGGCAATGAGAAAAATCAGATTTTAAAAACTTAATTAAAAGAAAATTTAAAAACCACATGGTAGTATTTATTGGAGCATTAAAGAAATGTCATGTCATTTATAAATATATTATCATTATTGGAGCTATCAATATTTGTCATTTTTTGAAATTAAATTATATAATATAATGATATACTTTATATTCAACTACTTTTAGCATTTAAGATTTTAAAATTCTTAAATATCTTTTGTATTTAATTATAGTTTTTAAAAACAATTAATTTTAA
>MU223675.1:110541-128781 GCA_018584345.1 Thuja plicata | reverse complement strand
TCCACCTCCTGAGGTGGAATATCTAAATCCATGTTTTCAGCTAAATGGGGATTTCGAAATCCACATTCCCATTCTTGAGGAAGGCATCCAAACAGAGAATTGCACCCCATAACCGGGTTATGGGCGGTATAACCCGTTTATCGGGTGCAACCAAATGGGCCCTAAAAGTTCTTTGTTTTTTATCAATAAAGAGTGGAAGCCGAAGGATTTATACACTAAAAACTCTTAAATACAAGTTATGTTTGACACTAAAAGATGTTTGTTTTTTTATCAATAAAGAGCAAGGATTTATATATAAAATACTGAAAGCAGTAAATGAAAACACAGCATAAAGTATAGAACTGGTTCAAAATCCAATCTCTTAAATATAACTGGCACTAAAAGCTCTTAAATACAAGTAATGTTTTTCTATTAAGGATCTATATATTTCTTCAAATTCGTAGACCGCGGCCATTATTAAGGATCTATATATTTCTTCAGATCTTTCATCGGCTTGTCAATTGCAAATTAAATGTCCCAGCTTATATATAGTTGCTACGTGGATTCGAACGCGTGTAGCTTTAACGCAAATCCTTCAATATCAGATCTTTGATTTGAAATGAGATCATGCTTTGATATCAGAACTTTGATAATTTCACGCTTCAGATCTAGATTTTAAAATGACATTGGAGAAATGCGTTAGAACATATAGATGGACAAACAATGCACCATAATATGAAGACACATGAGTCAAATAGAAGCATCACATAAAACATATTTTGTGCCAAGTGGAAACCCCTCAAAACCAAACCGGTTTTTTCATAGGGAGAAAAACAACTCCAAAATCTATAACTTTAATTGAGCACCAACTCTTTCCACCATTTTGCAGCTCCAACTCCAAGGAGCACCAACCCCTCCTTTTCTTTTTATTTTACAATGTGTAGTACATCAGATTCTATATACATATAAATACATGTTTCAGTTTTCATGCATTCAAACATATAAATAATCCTATGAATTTTCTTTTAGTACAACTTTATATTCTACATACAAGAAAGTATGGGTATGCTTCTTTTTAATTCACATTATTCCTCTTTATTTGACGCATACACATACTCCCTTATATAGGGATACATTATAATTTTACATTCATTGTCTCATTTACAGTTGCATCAAACTTGCAACTGTTTCTAAACAAACCCTCAAAGAACAAATTTTTACTTCAATTCTTCACAATAAATCTTCATAGTTGTAGATGTATAGTTTCTTCAAATAAATTTTTTCTATTTATGTTCATAAAAGGAATGTACCGATACCACAATCATAATCTAAACCCTGTGTTAGGGTTAACAAAAATAAAACTGAATAATCCATTGAATCCAACTATCACGTTTGAAATTGGTTGCTCAATTTGAAAAAATACCATATATCTTTATAAAACTTTCCAAGAATCTAAAAAATAGTCATAAAAAGGGAATGTTGTCAAAAATTCTTAAAATGACTTCCAAGATGATGCCAAAAATTAATAAGTTCTGTGAGGTAGTACCAGTTACAAAGAATTACTTATGTTGATGCTGAAATGAATCAAGAAACTACTTAGGGTAAATACAAATTTGAAACCCCCAATTTGTTTTCATCACAACATTTCACATTAGATTCTCCAGAAGATTCAAATGCAAATATTTTTCATTCCTTTCATTAACACCCGGTATTTCGACTGCTTGTAGAAAAACCATAACTGAAACCATTCCAGAACATGTAACCCTTTGTTAATCTGAGATTAACAATTCCTTTTGAAATGCATCTTGGAAAGAAAACAAACTATAACATTAACCCATCTTTCCACAATAAAACGAATTAAAAAAAATGGTTTGAGAAACCAAAAACTTCAACTGTAATTCTTTTACATATCAACATAAATTGACCAAGACTTCATTGTCCTCATTGTATCCAACATTTCAAAGAAAAATGTAAACATATGAATTTTGAAATCACACCTATCATTGCTTTATCAAAGAAGAGGATATGCCCAAAAAGAAACAACCCGAGTGCCATAAAATGATAACAATCTCTCGAGCATCAGAGATGAGCATTTTCTTAATCTGTGTAACACACAGTGGTGCCCTAAATAGGGTTTCGAAAGAACACACCAAATGATGCAAAAGAAATGTCTTTACAAATGCCCCAAATCAATAATGAATATCTTTTGACATCTAGAAAGACCTCAAAGGAACTCACGAGAGTTAATAATGAGCCCCAAATCAATAATGAATATCTTTTGACATCTGAAAAGACCTCAAAGGAACTCACGAGAGTTAATAATGAGTTTTGATTTTAACCATGCTCAAGTCAAACCTCAACGTGTCCCATGAGTTATGCAATGCCAGAAACTTAAGTGGCCCACATCCAACAAGATACATCACCTGACCATGCTCAAGTCAAACCTCAACGTGTCCCATGAGTTATGCAATGCCAGAAACTTAAGTGGCCCACATCCAACAAGCTACATCACCTGACCATGTCAACAAGGACAAGACTGTCGAGGTCAACATGAACTAGCTTACATTGCCCCTCCCCACTTTAGTTTTAGTGGATGAATCCTCCGCATTGGAAGCTCATGCAGAAAAAGCCACTATAGAATTTCACTGGATTATAAGTGGAGATGACCCTGTTTGGATGAAGAAACTTTTTACGTATGGTGACATTGAGATTTTGAATACCAATGAGTTGTGCAAATTATTTCTTTAAGAAATGTTGCTCAACAACAATATGAATAGAGAAGGAAGCAAGTACACCTGAGTTGTTTCTATGAGAGGAGCTAAATTGATCAAGGCTTTCATAGATATGTTGAGATTTTAATACTTTAATTTTTAGGGTTTGTATCAACCTTGCAATTTTTACATGTTGTAGACAAAGTTTTCGATAATATGTACTAAATCATTGTTTTCTTAATGATCCTTACATGACTTGCACTTTTATGATTCTAAAGAGTTTCAAGATTTTAAATAAGCTAATTAATAATAATAATTAAATATTTTAATTATTCATTTTCTATTCAATATTGATCCTGCTAATATTTTATATTTTATATCATATGATTTAAAAATACAATTTTTCAAAAGCACTCATAATAAAAATCTGAGATTTTGATGTGTGAACAATTAATTTAATAATTGTAAAGAATAACAAACTTCTGATTTTTTATTTTAGTTTTCATATGTAGGAAGTTTATAATGAAAATGATTTCCATATAAACGACAGGGAACATAAGTGTTGTCTCTTAAAGCTATGAAATATGATTCTCACATCCAAATAGAAAACTGTTAGACGAAAATGACACTGATAATCTCAAAGATATTTCTACCATCACAAGGGATTATCTTGTGTTAAATTACGAGACATGTCCTCTTCTAGTTCACGGATTACTGTTCTGAAGCAAGAGAATGGAGAGTACTGATTAATATGACATATCTGCTTCCCAACATTTAAGGAAGCCATCGATAAAGCATAAAAGTCAGGAGAAAATATATTAAAACACCATATGCATCAGCAAACTAAGAGAAACTTAAGGTACACAAAGCATACAGAACAGGAGAAATTATATATCGAATTACATTCATTATTTATTTTGGTAATTTAATAGCTGGATTGGCCAAGCTCCAATTGCATTAAAACAAAAAAGATCATTACATCACCATCCACTGTTGTTGTGGACTGACCATCAAAAGATCAAGAGTACAACAATAAACCAAATACTGCCTACCGCCCCACATCACAAAGAAGAATCCCAAATTAACTCTAATAGTCTACAGATCTTACTATATGATAGACCCCATTAACTAGGGTTAGATCTATCTTTCTCACATTTTGCTTCGATTTTGGACTGGGAGCGTAGAATCATATTGAAATGGGTCTCATTTTTCTTCTTCTTCCAAATCGTGCGGATTTGATTTCAGATTAAATGAGCCACTAATATCTTAAAATTTGTCATAGGCGTCTTCAAGTGGGCAATGACTATGGTTCAGAAAATTTGCATCTTAGTAAATAAAATATGTTGTTAACACAATATGTTAACATGTGTGTTGGTCTATTGTATTACCGTGTGTTAATAATTTACAAACAAATATAATAGACTAACACGCATGTTGTTAATATTGTATTAACAACATATTTTGTTTACTAAGGTGCAAATTTCCTGCCCCATAGACAGTGCCCTTTGAGTATATACAAATACATCTAATTTTAATGCAAATCTTTATTCGAAATGACCAGTTTCAAATTAGATCTTTGATTTGAAATGAGACCAATGCTTTGATGTCAGATCTTTGATAATTTCATGCTCAAGATCTTTGGTTAAGACTAAAAACTCTTAAATACAAGTTATGTTTGGCACTAAAAACTCGTAAATACAAGTAATGTTTTTCTATTTCGTGGAGCGCGGCCATTATTAAGGATCTATATATTTCTTCAGATCTTTCATCGGCTTGTCAATTGCAAATTAAATGTCCCAGCTTATATTTAGTTGCTACATGGATTCGAACGCGTGTAGCTTTAACGCAAATGCTTCAATATCAGATCTTTGATTTGAAATGAGATCATGCTTTGATATCGGAACTTCGATAATTTCACGCTTCAGATCTTTATTTTAAAATGACATTGGAGAAATGCGTGCCGATTTGATTGCGATTAAATGAGCCACTAGTATGGAGAATAAAGAATGGATATGGATGAAAATTTGCGATTAAATGCGTCGTTACGAGTACCAGCTCATATGTAGTCTGTGCGTGAATTCAAACGCATCCAGCTTTTGATTCGTGCAAATTTTGATTCAAAATGATCATGCTTTAATAACAGATCATGCTTTGATATCAGCAGTTCAATAATTTCAAATCTCTATTCCTAAATGACATTGGGGAAATGCGTGCGGATTTGATTGCAGACTAAATGAGCCACAACCGAATATCTTCAATATCAGATCTTTAATTCGAAATAAAAATGGCTAACTTTGTGCGGATTTGATCGCAGATTAAATGAGCCACTACCTCATATCATCAAAGCTGTTGTAAAGGTGAATCCGAATGCATCTTTGTTTAAACTTTGGCATAACAAGAAGATCAAGGAAATGGTTGAGTTATAAGTATATACCAGGGTACTTGATCATTTGACACTTTGGCAAAGTAATACGTTGTTTATCTATCACTAACAGTTCACTAGCAGACTACATGTGTAAAGCAGGCTAAATGCAATTCGTCTTTAATGGAAAGTTTGATTATTCTAAATTGTCATAATTCAATATCAGATCTTTTATTAGAAATAAGATCATGCTTCGATATCAGCACTTTGATAATTTCTAATCTTTAACTCGAAATGACATTCGGGAAATGCTTGCCGATTTGATCGCAGACTAAATGAGACTTATTCAGATCTTTAATTCGAAATGACATTGGAGAAAGTGTGCGGATTTGATTGCAGATTAAATGAGCCAATACCGGATATCTTCAAAATTGTTGTAAAGCTGAATCAAAATTCATCCCTGTTTAAACTTTCAGTCAGTTAATCAATGGAAGATTACATGTGTAAAGCAGGCTACACAGAGGGTGTTCCAAATAAATACAACAATGCAATTCACTGAGTAAAGTAAAGAATGTTATTACATGTTCTTGGGAATGAGTCCTCACCTTTTGAGTTTGCCAATTTCAGAGAATAATGATTGTTCTCCCTGCACTGATCTGCGAATTTATTATAATAAATTGATCTTCGCTACAGAAATTCAATAACTAGCAACTGTACGGGTGAATAGATTTGAAGTTCAATTCTCCACCGAATGTCAAGCATCAAGTTGTCTTCCCACATAACGATTGTGACCTACAATTTTTTTGATTGCTTTTGCGTGCATTTAAGGCTTAAGCATTAAATTCTATATTTTTTTCATTCTTTTGTGATAAAACCCAGATGATTAAACGCTTTTAACGCCAGGGTATGATGAACATTTGGGTAATGCTTAGGTCTCACCCCCATAATAAATCATGACACGGTAAACTTAATTTTTATAGAAATTTAGTATTGCTTTTTGTTATTGAAGAGATTTATTTTACCAAGTTTCTCAGCATTCTTCATCTTTATAATTCAGAATCAGTACCTAGTGTGGCCTCCTATTTCAATGGATGTTAACCCTGTCTGCTTCCTTTTAAAATTCCAATTCTAACATCAATCTAATGAATATTCTATAATTGATTGATATAATATTAAACAATATTAAATTTAATTTATCATGTTTCTCAGCATTCTTCATCTTTACAATTCAGAATCGGTACCTATTGTAGCCTCCTCTTTCAATGGATGATATTCTTGTTTTATTTTTTAAAATTTAAATTTTATGATCACTCTAATGGATATTTTTAAATTAATTGATATAATATTGAATAAAAGTGTGGTGTGAAATTAAGGCTAATGGATGTTTCATACTCTAGGTTATATAGTCTTACAATTGGATGAATATATCATATCTTGTTTGATTGAAAATCATTCTAAATTAAATATGTTACTAGAGGGGAGTATTCATAGATGTGTATTTTAAATTTCATGTTATGTTGCATCTACATGACATCATTTATAGAGAGAAAATGTTTATCATAGTTTTATGTCTTACTTGTATTAACTTAAAATCTTATTTCTACAACATTGACATTTGTAAAAAGTGTCAAAATTGGAGCTTTTTAGATCCTTAACTATAGGTATACAAGTGGACTTATATCTTGTAACAAATTTCTCATTTAAAAATAAAAATAAAATCTCAAGGGTTTTTAGGTTTAGATTCTCTAGGTTATATTGTTTATGATATATTTGGGAAATTGGGTAGCTTCCCTTGAACAAGTCTATAACATCTTATTAGTTTTTAATGTATAAGTTCTTTTATTTTTTCCAATTTCAATAAAGATCATTTAGTGGCCTAGTCCACTTAAAAAACTAAACTTAACTATATGTATACAATTGTGATCCCTTATATTTGAAATTAATGATGTCAAAATAATTAAACATCATTTTCAATAGAATTTCAATAAGACAAATGTGTAGGGTATTATGAAATTAAAAAATGAGACATTTGAAAATAGGAAAAAGAAATATAAAATAAACTTGCAAGCACATGCGAATGACAAGTGAAATTGATAAGTAGGAGATATTTTCCAATGCAAGTAGATTATTGTATTGTTTATCATGATTCAATTGTGTAGTTTTCAAGTCAAAGTCATTGACCTATGTTTTATGAGTAGTGAATCACAAGAATCCATCTCTCATGATATGCTATTTTTTGGGTTAAGCTCATTGAGCCATGTTTCATTAGTAGGGGTTAATAAGATCCCGTCTCTCAATTTTTGAATCAAACTGATTAACCCATGTGTTAATGAGTAGTGGTTCACAAGAATCCATCTCCCATGAGAGATGGGTTGTTGTGAACCACTCCTCATGAAACATGGGTCAAGTGATGGGTTCTTCTGAACTACTACTCATGAAATATGGGTCAATGAGTTTGACTGAATAGTTGAATCCTAATAGAAATATCACAATTTCACTTGCTATCAAAAATATCTCTTACTTATTTATTGATGAGATAAAGGGGCTCTATAATAAATGGTTCAAAAGGAAAAATACTTGCGAAATATTTTGCAAATGGGGAAGCAAGCTAAGTGGGTTGAAACTTGTATGAAACTTTATGGTTAATAACATTGAAATTGGACCTATAATGGGATGGATTACTTTCTTGGTAAGTGCAATGCTTCACCTTTGTGAGTATCTCCTAGATGAAATGAGTAACAAGTCATCCATTCGTTCTCATGAGAGATGGATTCCTATGAACTACTACTCATGAAACATGGGTCAATGAGTTTGACCTAAACTACATAGTTGATCAAGATAGCAATATCAAAATAAGATAAGTGAAATGTTATATTTATAATATTTTCCAATGTCCTCATTATGTGTGCCAAGACAACCGCTAGAGTAAAAACATCAAAATTATCTTAGAGAAAAGGAATTTTATCAGAGATAAATTTTAGAAAAAAATGAGGAAGCACAAAAAAGAACATAAACTATTTCATAGAATAGTTCAAATAAAAGTGATATTGCACCATCCTATAATTTTTTTTTTAAACAAAACTGAGCTAGTCACTATATATATTTATTAATAAAAACTGGTTCAAGAGCTCATCCAGGAAAGAACCAGTAAGAAAACCTAGAATCCTTGCTCCATCCTAGTATTGCATCACTATGTAAATCTCTATTTATCCTAGCCCTATTTTAGCATGTATGGGCTCTTTCATTAACCCCCAACTCCTCTTTTTTTTGTATCCCTTCTCCAATTGTGACCTCTGAACCAAATTCCAAGGCCATTTTGTGATACTAAGTCACCCTAGTTGACTTGGTCCCAAATATTTTGCTTGAAATTTAAATCAGGGGCAGATCTTAATGATAAAGTGGGAAATCTAAATTCTCGTCAACCCTCTTTGATTTTTTAGCTCTAAAAATTCTTTAGAGAGGAATATAAGAAACCTACCTTTCCTTATTTGATTGACACATCCTAAGAAAAAGAAGATGGTATTGTAGGTGTTCAAGCTCTCTCCTGCAATTTTGCAATGTAGATTTTAAGAATTCACGGTATTTCCAATTCAATATTCTCTATGAAATAAAGCTTTTCTATCTCTTATTGAAGGCCAAATAAAGAATAATACCATAAAGGAAGAGGATCATAACATAATTCTCCATCCACAAGCATCCAACCATTCAATTCTTTAAGTCTTTAAGCAATTCTTCTTTCTCCCTATTAAGGATAATGGAAAACTACAACAATCATTGTGCAAGTCATGTCTTTCATGATTTCCCTTTAGGTTTTCATGTGGATTCAAGGTATTGTGTAAAAAATTGTGATCACATTCAAAGAATCATTGCAAAAGACAAGGTATAGCATACTTTATGTTTTAGATCTAGCTTCTACTTTACATCAACATAATTTCCTTTCAAATATGTTTCATTTCAATTTCAAGTTTGATTCCTCAACCCGGGTTGAACTAACGAAAACCCTTCTCTATTAAATTAATTCTCTTTTTTTGTGTGTAGGAACAAGCAAGACTGATTCTATGAGGAAGTCAGAATAGTGTAAGGTCTAACCTACAATTTGAGACTTAAAACAGTCAAAAGTGCCAAGAGAAAGTTGGCCCAGACAACTTGTTTCTAGACCAAGTCAGAAAAGTTGACTTGATCCCTCCAACTTCTATCTAAATTGAAGTTTAAGGTCAGTTTGTATCTCTGGATTCTATTTTTGATAGAAGAATTTGTCTATCAAATATATGTCAGTCTGTGTATGCTAACAGTCAACCATATTTCTTACTCTACCCTTAGACTTATATTTCTCAATCACATTTAAATAATCAACCCTCAATTACAGTGAAGTATTATTGCGTCGACTCATTACTTAATATTTATCGAGACTAGTGAGTCATTTTCCTTCTGATGAAATATAGGAGATAGGCCCAAGTTCACTAGTTTTCCCATTTGGATTAATAAACCCTATTTCTTATGTTGTATTTTGGTGAACTTGACTCGTAACATTTCCAATTCTCGTTAGGTATCTAGAACTCATTTTTATGCATCCATTGCTATATTTTATGCATTTAAGTTTTTATTTTTAGTTTTATTTTTGCATTCACTAATAAAAAGACATTAAAAAATGAACATTATTAGATCTTGTTTCATAGATATAATTAATTCTTGATTTACTATTGTGTATGTTTAGATTAGTCTCTTTATGGTTCATTTCATTACAAAATGTCCCATTTATTCTTACAAAGTTTTACTACTTTTGATGGGTCACTTTGTATTGATGACTTGGATATGTTTGATGAATCCCTTGATTACTTCATAAATGCTTCCTCTACACTTCATAAACCATATTTTTGTAAAAATTTGATTCATGTGATCCAAGGATTTCAAATATATGACAATCCCCTTTATGAACCTCTTAATGACTCCTCTCATAAAATTTCTCTCCCTAACGAGGACCTATTGGTGGAAGAAGATATTTTTAATACATCTCTTAATAACCTCCTCCATGAGAGTACCTTCGTGAAAGAGTGTAATTTTGAAATGGAAGATGGTGATATGATTGAAAATTCCCTTATTGATGTTTCACCTTATACTCATTCTACTAACCTTCCTCTAGAGATGATGTATTAACAGGTGATGTTTTTCCCTCTTCGTATAATTTGGAAAAATAGGATGATATTCTTGATGTGCTCCCTTAAACAAGTAAAATATTAGAAAATAAAGCACCTAATCAATTCAATAACATTCCTACTTTAGCTAGTGAAAGACCAAATAAACTATTGGTAGTTAAAGGAGAAACAAAAAACCCTTTCAGTTTTACAAAAAAATCACTTCAAGTTACAATGTGGTTACTAAAACATACAATGATGCTCTTTTCTACCTCATTCTGAAAAAAATGTTGGTAAGGAGTATGTTCTTGTTAGGAAAATTCATGATACTTTTTCCAAGATCTCCCTTTGGGACTTAATTAAGACTTCACCTCCATAACATTTGATGATTAAATAATCTTTACAGATGTTGTTACATCCTTTCCTACTAAATCAAATGATCTAGTGACTATTCTTCAACCATAGGAAAAAATTGAGTTCCACCAACATGAATTACCCTCTCTAGAAATTCAAAACCAATGTTATCCTCTCATAATTGTTTTCCTTATCATGATATAATATGTACTCTCGGTTATAATGGTTTAGCATTAAGTTTTTGTAGTGTTGACTTATTACATGAAATAAAAGTGGATAGTTCCCTTATTCAACCTAATTATACTCCTATTTGTGGTTATGATAATGTGTATTAACTAATGTTTTTTATTGCAGGGAAAATAGGTTTTGAATGGCGACCCAAAACCCCTTACAAGCTAGAATAAAAGATTTAACATTTAAGCACTCCAAAAAGAAACAGGATTGGAAACCAGTACGCTAAAGCCAAACCTAACAACAAAGACCAAAAGCTAGAGAACAGTAAAAAAGACACACCACAAGTACCAAAAACTAGAGCCGTAGACAAGCTCCTTGCAAGCCTTAGTGGCTTCCTACTTCACTTCAGATATCTTCTTTATCGCTGCCTTGAACTCTGAGAGTTCCTGGATCCTTTCAGGAATTTTCTTCTTTCTTGCAGATCTAGTGCATTTTCTGGGGCCATCATCTTCCAGGTTCTCTGTGATATCCTCTATTTTTTTACTGGGGGACCTAGTATCCAGCTCTGCCTTAATGGTCAGGAAGCAATCCATGGCCGAACCCATAAAATTGTTGTAGTCTTGCATATGTTTTTTCATGGTATTCTCCATGGTTTCCATTCTAGCTTGTAACTACTGCACATTATTGTCCTCATCATTAGTAACCTTGTCCACCATAGTTTTAGGGCCAGATTCCAGCTGAGTCTGCAGAGAGTCCATCTTAGCAACAATCAAACAGTACTTGAGGTTTAAATTCTTAATCTCCTGGAACACCCATTTCATTAACCAAAAGGAATACATGGAAGCAAATTTGGCTATTTGGAGGACCCCAAAGGGGGATCAATCTTATCATCCATGTCTTTCCTCAGTACTTGAACATTCCTTTCCTGCAAGTCCACCGTTTTGATGAAAGGGATATTCCGAGAATTGCCATGGACATAGTCTATCTCCCCTCAGGTAAAATCATCTCCTTGGCAGGGGAAGTATTCTCAACCTCCCTCACATCCTTCTGAGTGTCCTCACCACAATCCATAACAACTTCAAGCTTCGAAGATCCCTTCCGAGTGTATTAACTTATGTTAAGAACCATAAATTTTCCTATTAAAATCCTTATCAATGAAATTCCAAATGCTCTCATTTATAGAATTATTATAGGTAGACCTTGGCTTCATGATATGTATGTGATCCCTACTACTCTTCATCTCATAATCAAATTTATTCACAACAATGTCATGCATACTATTGAAGTTGATGATAAAGTACATGTCTAATATCAATCTCCTCAAATTTATTCAATTTTTTCTCTAGTACAAACACCATCTCCTCCTCAAGACGATGATTTGGGATCATTAGAATTCATGAAGAGCTTTCATATAATAAAAAATCCATGAATTGAAAACTTAAACTTCTTATTCAAACATATGTATGGATATCGATTAGGATTGTTTAAATTTCAATCCAATTCCCCCTAAGAATGATCTTATTCCTCCTCTTTCAAATCCTAAGATATATGAACATGATCTAGGTTTTGTCCATCCTACATCACCCTTTTAGAAAAAAATGTTTAGGTTTCTAAACTACCCCTTTATCCAATAAAACTACAAGTTTTGGTCCTAAATTTTCATCACAACAAGAGAACATTTTGTTTGAGCTTCTCAAGGGAAACTTAATTGTTGTTGGTTGGAAAAATAAATAAAAAATAGTAAGCACAAAAAGACAATCCTTCTATTTGTGTGTATCATCAAATTCATGGCTATAAAGCTAACGAATTTCATGATTTGAACTATAAAATAAAATAATTCATTGAAGTTGGTACCATTCAAATGACAAATAACAACAAATGAAACCTTTCTCAAGATTATTCTAAAAAAAACATATATGCTCCTATTATGTTGCTCCATGCTTTGTGATAGAGTTACCATTTCCTTTGGAGGTGCATTAGTATTCATGGTGGTACAATATTAGGTGTGAAATTTTTTGTGAGAAATATAAGTCTTTCTTATTACTTGTCTCCACACTTGGGAGGCAAGGGTAGTGTTTCAATCTCTTATCTTTCCTAAGGACCCATTTTATCCCTTTGTTGACTTGTGTCTTTTATAAAATGATATTATTTCTTGTACATAGAATTTTTTGTTCTACATGAGGATTCTTTGTCTTCTTCGAGAGGCTTACATCCTTTTTTTGCCACATATTCCTTTCTTTAAAGTGTGTTTCTATTATAAATGATCAATCACTTGGGTTATATAATGGATTGACCTTTGTCAAGTATGCCCTACATCTAGAAATAGGGAAGGTTCATACTTCTTTCTACTTCCTCATTTTCCTTATCTTCTATTTTTTTTAAAGAATTCCTTATCTCTTTGATTATTTTAATCTTTCATATCATTATGTCCTTCCTAGATGGGATTTGTTTTTCATACACTAAGATTGTCATCTTTTCATACAACCTCTTCCTTTCTTGGAAGTATGCATATTTTTTATAATTTATCTATGACTTTGGGACAATGCATTATCCTTTCTCTTTCTCTCAACCCTAGGAGTCAATAATTTATTCTCTCAATAAATAATTCCTTTCTAAGGATCCACTTTCCTTGTTTAAAAGGTTTTTTTTATCACATGATATCCTTTCTTGTGAGGAATTGTTTGTTGTACGTGAGGATTATTTCTCTTTTTCAAGAGGTTTAAATCATTTCTTATAGAAATTTTTCATTTATTAAGAGAAAACGTATATAACGAATGAATTATTACTTTGGGGCTTAAAATTCTATTATTCTTCATGAAGAATCCCTTTCTCACCTAGAAATCAGGCACTAAAAATGTGAATTTTCATTCTCCTCCACCTTTATTTGTCTTAAAGATGTTATTTTTGTTCAATAACTCCTCTTGGAGGTAGATGTCTTATAACAAAGATCTCTTCCTTACAATGGCCTCTTTCCTCTTTTTGCAAGATATACTTTCACAATTATCTTTTCCTTGGATCTAGAAAAACTTGTGTCTCTTTTATTAGGGTTATGCATACATTATTGTTTTAAGTGTATCTTATCCTTGTTATAAGTATGGATCCTTGTTCTTTTGCTTAAGATACCACCATAGCTCTATGTTTCCATAGAAAGGAGGGAATAATATATGAAACCTCCTTTTGAATTATATGTGTATCATCCTAAAATGAAAGCACCTAACTTGTGCTCATTTTTGGACCATTTTTGTGCCTACTTTAGTGTGTTCTCTTTTGTAGGACCTCATATTGGTCTTAAATGCATACATAATTGAAATGCAGTTCCTCCTTCCTCCTTCAATCTTGATTTTAATGATACATTGGCTCTCTCCTCTCACTAGTAAATTTTGGCCATATTTTCGATGTGATTTCATCAATTTTTTGATTCACGTTGGTCGACCAAATGACCACTATTGCCATCATAGTTTTTTTGTCAAAAATTTCCATGTTTGGTATATTCATCGTAAAACTGACAACCTAAAAGTCAGAGAAAAGGGCTGTAATAGAGATGTTGTGTGTGCCTTTCACACTAATCCCTTTTCACAGTTCGTCAATGTTTTGACTACTACGTGATGAAAATCCTATATAAACGATGAATCGATCGACGAAACAACGTCGAAACATCGATGACAATTTGTCAATAAGTTCATCATTTATATAGGATTCTTGTCGACTATTTTTAATGGGACATCAACATGGAAAATATAATATTTTCACTCTTTATTGATACTATACTTAGATATTTGACCAAATCCATATTTTGGGACATTTTTCAACATATTTAAACTTATTCTCAACTAAAAAAACTGACACCAACCCTTTCCAATTTCCTATGAACTACTTTTGGTCATTGAAACATGTTTAAGAGCATGTTGTCATCTTGACAATTTTTGACAACTTTGAGTTTTCTTATACCAAAGATCTAATTTATCATTCCTATTACATGAGTATGGTCACTAACATATTAATAAGTATTTAACAGTGATATACTAATCTAAAGGTTGTTGATGACAACGAAACTATGTTTTTCATAAAGAGAAAAGATGGATTTGTTTTGGAGGTAGAGAAGCTCATTACTAGGGCCCTGGATCATTTTAGCTCAAGCTTCACTTGGTTTCGATAATAGTTTAATATTCTATACTTAACAAGGTCAACGACGTGAAGGTGGAAACTCATTTGGCCCCACCCCCCTAACATCACTCTAAATTACCCATTAACATCTAACATTCATTCATTCATTCATTCATCCATTTATGAAATATAACATTCAATTATTATAATCACATAATATTCAATAACACCTAAAATTAATTAGCAATTGGTTACACATTCAATGTACACAAGAAAGGTTACACCATTTAAATTTAAAATGTTAACTTGTATTAAAAATTATACAATTGATGTTCAATAGAAAATGAATACCTCCATCACTGTGATGCACATCACTTTCATCTTCTATTCCCGCATTTCCTTGACTCGAGGAAGACAGACCTGACAAATACATATTAGGTGGTTCTTGCAGTCCATCAAATGACAGATATAGTTGGTAAGAAGTGAGATATTTTGCTAAATGAGGGTAATGTTTATGTAATCTACAGGGTGTATTGACTTATACCTACCGATCCATGTCACTATGCAGGATCCTCCTAAAAGGGGTTAGATTTCCTGCATATGCGAATCATTTATCTCAAGTTAGCCAAAAATTAAGTGATACCTATGCTAAAAATTATATAGAAGACAACATGAACAATATGTATTCATCATAATCATTGTATATTATTTTAATTCCTTACCTTTACTTTATGTTGACTATGTAGGATTGTCAACAAAAGGGGTGATGATGTCTGTAGTCAATTCCCTATTTCCACAAAGGGTTACAACCACACAAAATAAATACATGTAATCAACACCATTAATTGAGCATCATAAGCAATAAATTAATTATTAAAACATATAAGTCAAATTAATTTGTATGACTAGATCAATATTACCATCATCATCATGACCATCATCATCATCATCCTCATCATCATCATCGTCGTCATCGTCGTCATCGTTGTCGTCATCATCATCATCATCATCATCATCATCATCATCATCATCACCACACCACCACCACCACCACCACCACCACCATCATCATCATCATCATCATCGTCGTCTTCTTCTTGTTCATCATCTTCTTCTTCTTCATCATCATCTTCGGTTTCTTCTTCTTCCATAACGTTATACTTTACTGGCCTTCCTCTTGGATCATGTCTAACAACAAATGACCAACCCAGTTTTGTGGAACCTCTATGTAAAACACTTGCTCACATTGGCTTGGAAGAATGTAGAGCTCATCTCCAACTGGCTCAAATGACCTTGTATTAATCATTGTATATCCATTATCATGTTGAATAATAGTTCTATCAGGATCATTTTGATTCAGCTATAGCCTGTACCATTTGATGATGAATAGAACTAATTTGAAGGATTCAAAGTTGAACTCAACTATATCATCCAAAATCCCATAGTATCAATTTTGATATTCTTGAGGATGCATGTTGTTTCTAGATGAAATATTGGTGACCTCAAAGACTATAGTTATCCCAGAATCACAAGTTTTCTTTGTGTCATCCAACTTTTTTATGCAAAATTTATGGCCATAGTAGTACATAGCTTTGTGGTGCTTGACCTGAAATTTTTCAAACATGTGAAAATCATTTGCATTTTGAGTTGATATTAAACATATGGGTCATGATTAATAAATTTATACTTACCTGTCTACCTCTTAAACCATTTTCTAGATCAATTACCATTGGCATAACATTGGAATCTCCATTACGATGAGATTCTTTAACCAATGAAGAAACACCTTCCCATGTTAATGAGTAACCATTTTGTTGACATAGTTCAATCCATACCATCATCCAATCAAGATTGTTTGCAATATATAAATGTAGTGCATCCCACTCTTGAACAACTGTATAAAAAAAAAGACCACTTACAAACAACTTCAATTGAATATTTATAAGAAATAATTACCAACAATAAAATCTTATAATTACCTTTCACTTTCCTCAATCTACCTTTCCCCATCAAGTACTACCCTTCAAATTTTTTAATTGCATTGGGGTCCCAAATGCGATCTACATGCATCTTTGCGGAAAAATTAGGAAGATATTCACTAATGTACACCATGGTCTGGTATACCATATATCCCTCCACCATAGAACTCTCAGGATGTGCTCTTTGTTGAACAAAATCCTTAAAAAATTTAAGGTGTCTCTCAACCATCCACATTGACCTAGTTTGTATAGGTCCACACAATTCAATCTCCTCAACTTGATGTATGAGGTAGTGTTATTGTGCATTGAAAAAAGTAGAAGGTAAACATTTTTTCATTTCACACATAAGATGAGAAATTTTTCTCTTCCAATATTGTATATCTTCTTTATTGATTTCTTTCGATGACAACCACCTAGATGTGATTCAACATGCAAAACATAAAATTGAGACATTACAAAAAATATACAATAAATTACTGAAAAAGTAAAACAAGTCACAAATATAATATCTATACAAAAAATCTAACAAATAATGCTTCTAACCTCATGTATTTTCCAAGATCATATATAACTTGTTTGACACTGTTATTGAAGTGGTGTGGGAGAGATAGAGGTAGAACCTATTGCGATAATTATAAAATAATCATTTAATATTTTAGAGAATAATACAATGAAAAATACATGTAGTATACAAATATATAGAGGATACAAAATAACATGAATTACCTTAATAAAGGTATGCCAATCGTGTGTTTTCTGTAAGGAAACTCAGGTGCAGAAACAACTTCCTACACTAATCTCTAAAGGAAAGTATTGTAAAAATTCTTTTAAATCCTTACAATTTCAGATTCGTTAACTACTTTAACAAAGATATTGTAACCATATACCATGCATACAAAAAATAGAGAACGACACAATGATTTACCCTGGGGAAAACCTTTCGGTAAAAAACCCCAGCACTCCAAAACCTACACAATGTATTATCTTCAACACAACAGTTACAACACACTTGCAATGCAAGTTCTTTCAGGAGACAATCAACACACACAGACAAATCCAGTAGCACCATATTATACCAATGATACACTCTTTTCATATCCTATCTGGTAACCCTAAAAAATGCTTATATCATTGCAGTTTCCTTTTTAGGGCAACTCCCAAAGATAGCTGTATTAGGGTTTTACCATTCTCTGAGAAAATAGGAACCCTAAAATATTTTGTTGGGATCAACGATTGGAAGAGTGTACAGTACTCAACTTTATTAGTTGCCACATGTCATTGCATGTCTTCACCTGTCATTGAAATCTCCTAGAAATAACTCTTACATGTCATAGGAATCTGTCATAACCATTTCAGCCATGATCTCCTTACACACAATTCAAGATGTCGACACATCAAGTGGAGTGACACATCAACATGCCAACTAGACATGTACACTCACACTT
>MU223675.1:87569-99726 GCA_018584345.1 Thuja plicata | reverse complement strand
TTTCTCATCATCATCATAATCATCTTTCATTGCAACATACACAACTTCTATATCATTTTCATCAGATTTATCAGATTCACTGTCAGAAGCTTCTTCAACTATATAACAAGATTTCTTACCTTTGTCTCTGTAATCCTTGTACTTTCTGTAGTCTCAATCATCCTTTCTGTCCTTTTACTTTTTGTCTCTTCTTTCATCCTTTTCATTATTGTCAGGACATCTAGCAGCAATATGACCAACTTTGTTACAAGAAAAACAAATAATAGGAAGTTTACATTCGAATTTTCCTTTTCCTCTAGCTAGTCTCCTTGCCATAAGTGCCTCAAACTCTTCTAGATCATCATCTGAGGTGTCACTGTCACTGTCCACACATTTCTTTCCTTTCCTTGACTTTCTAATGACCATCTGTGACTTGAATGCAGATTCAACAGCTTGTGGAGTATAGTTGTCAAAATTTGACATCTCAAATGTAGTAAGTCTGCCTACCAGACTTTCCAGAGTTAAATTTTTATTAGGAGTACATCTCAGTTCTTGAATTGCAGATACTCAAATAGCATAAATAGGAAGAATTTTTCTCAGTACCTTGCTCATGATAGTGTCTTCATCAATGGTTCCCTTAGCTCCTCTAATAGCATTTACAACTTCCTTTATCCTATCATAATATTGCACTATATTTTCTCCTTGCATTTTTAAATCATCAAACTTACCTCTCAAGCTTTCAGATTTGGCTTTTAGTACATTTGTATCACCTCCATAAATGGTTGCAAGGGCATCCCACACCTACTTTGTGCTTGTACAATCCTTGATGTCCTCAAATTCATGATAGTTCAGAGATGATGCAAGTTCCAACATTGCTTGATTATGTTCATGCTTTTCTATTAATTGTGCAGCATTTAGAACTCTAGTAGGGGCTACATACTCTGTTTACATATGTCATTTAGTAGAATCACTAGTACCGGCCAAGTGAAGTTTCATCAAACTTTGCCATGCAGGAAATTTTTCCTTGTTAATCTTCGGTCCATCCCTTTTATACATCTTGACCTTTATCTCCAATTACCTTCAAACTTTTTCAAGAGAACTGAGCTCTGATACCAATTGTTAGGATGAATTCAGAATAACTGAGAGGGGGGTGAATCAGTTATTCTCAGGTCTAGATGTGCCCATATAAAAAATTTTAACCAACTTAAACAACTCAGATCTACTCGGCAGCAATAAGCAACAAAAGTGTGCATTTTACTATACTAATGAAATAAGCTTGCAGAAACTTAACACTAAAACACAGTTTAATAACATTCACACATTTTGAAACCATTATTTAACGTGGAAACCCAATATGGGAAAAACTACCAGTAACATGCTACCAAAATTTCACTCTTTTGAAGTGATGCCCTGTTAGGAGCCTACCCTGTTAAAGGTTACAAAACATACTGTCAAATGTGACCTGGTTAAAGGATTTAATCACCCTATTAGGAGTGGCCTTGTTAGAGGACTTAAAACATTCCAATCTGAATGTCACCTTGTTCAAAGGATTTATACAATGATTGCTAGGTCAACCTGGTTAAAGGAATTGAATTGATAGAATGGTTAGAAAGTAATCAATAGGTGTGATCTGATACACACAACTTACTTTTCAAATCTAGATCCAATTTTAGCTCTAATACTAATTCACTGAGTGGCCTTCATTTTCATCTCAAACTTTAGATCTTCTGGGAAATTCATCAAGCAATCACTTCGCTTCTCTACTCAGCCTTCTCTACTAGGTCTTCATCAATCAGTCAATTAACCATGCAATACTTTGCATTCTACTTCTCCTTCCTTAGGATACAATAACAATAACCAGGATAGGTTATAATATACCTCTTCATCTAGGTTAGATAGATCTTTTTCCACTTAATCAAGATCGTAGATCTTAGGTTAGGTAAGATCTAATGGATCTTTCCATCATTACATTTAATTTACTTCTCCAATACAGTCATTAATTAAGAATTGAATCAATGTGCTAATAACGGTTTCTCATGCATTAAATAAATGTGGACCAGTCTTAATTAACAATGCATATCCCAATAAAATTAACTATGTCGGCCATAGATCTCAAATCTCATCAATAAACAAAATACTGATGCTTGGCTTTCTCTGTCTCTCTCAGCATTTCACTAGCGCTCGACATCATATTTTCTTTGCTTGGCTTCAACTTTTTCTTTGCTCGGCATTGAATTTTCTTTGCTCAGCATTGACCTTCTAGTGAACTATCAGTGATAGATAAACAATGTATCACTTTTCCAAAGTGCCAGATGATCAAGTACCCTGGTGTATACTCATAACTCAACCATTTCCTTGGTCTTCTTGTTATCCCATTCTTTCAAATCTTCATCAATCAATGGATAAGGTACTCAAACATACAGCAATAGTCTCACCAGTTAAGGTTTGACATCAATGAAAAAATAACAATTGTCTACATTGTAGAAATCTTTCTAACAGATAGTTCCCGGTACGAGTGAGGTAGAATGTTTGATGGTGGTAACAAACACTCACCTATAAACCTATGGAAAAAGATATAATTAGCATACATGATTCACCCTCTTTTAACAATAAGGAAATTAGGACTAAAATAGGTGAAAATGATGACATATATGAAATACCGTAACATTTGTGACATTGCTACATTGGATAAACCATTCAAAACCTTGAAATTCACCAACAACAATACATCAGACAATAGAGTTGTTTGGGAGCCTTCGTATAGGGGCTTGTATGCCTTCTCAAGTAAAGGTAAATCAAGTCCATCTTCATCATCATGATCAGCTGCGCGAGTACTATCATCTTCAATCGTATTCTTTGGCACATGATCAACTGTAACAATACTATCATCTTCAATTGTATTCTATGGCACAGGATCATCTTCTTCCATGGAATCATTATCTTCTCCTTGAATATTCACACCTCCATGTTCCTCCACTTGGAAATTCATATTCTTTGGATTGTTATGGTCCATAATATGTAACCCAGGGTGATTAACCTATATCAAAATGATGACATTAAATTAACCATGACCATGACCTAATCATCAATTGATTTCTTATGTATATAAATTGTTAAAAGAATATATTGAAATACTTACCAAAGGACGAAAATCATGCCACCCTTCAATGTGACCATGCTCTCTACAATGTTTCTTAGCCGTTTTGACTAGAAGTCTTCGAGTCTTTAAGCCCTTACAATTTTTGCAGGGACAATACAATTTTCCATCACCTTTTCTTTTAAAATTACCCCACAATCTAGCAATTGTCTCCTTATTTTGTTCTAGGTTCGTATTGTCAAACATGGTCTTTCTTCACAAGAAAATATTTGGGCTATAATTATACCAAAAACTTGTTTCCCATACTCTAAATTAAGATATTAACATTGTAATCCATCAAATATAAACATAGTAGCATTAGTACTATCTTGTATAAAAGCAAGTGTAAATCCATTAAATATATTTTGACTGCAAAGCATTATACATTTAATCTAATCATGATTCATATTTGATAGGAATGCTAAGAAAATAAAATATAAAATATCCACTTCGACCAATCCACTTCGACATAAAATATTTGATAGTAAGCTAAGATATTAATTATGGTTTTGTTTTGGTTACTAGATCTTTGATTTCTTATGATGGACTTCAAAGAATTTGAGATATACACAAGTGACAAACATTCAGATTTGACCAAGAAATATATTACTTGGAGCTTGACCCGGCAACAAATGGAGTTGTGATGATTTTATCACAATAGTACATTTGTTTCTAGGTAAGTGCCAAGTAGTGCTTAAGCAAATCTACATGTTCATCACCTATGCAAATCCAAAAAAATTGCAAATTTTTTTTTACCTTACCCAGATGTCTATGACTAAGAAGCAACATGAAATACCCTTTGTGTTGGCACCCAAAGATGCATATCAAAATGTGTATCCTTTCCTTCTCTGTCAATATCAAATTGTGTAACAATTGAAATCTAATTAATTCACATAGATCAAAATCCATACCATTTGATCTAAACTAGTTTTCAAAGAGATTTCCTATCCTCTATCCTAAATTCTTTGTAGCCACTATAGATATGCACTGATCAACTTTGTGTCAAACCATTGCATAGTTGACAATATCCATAAGATGGTTTGTTTCTTCCATTAACTTGACTTATGCCTTACCATATACTATGTACATTCTATAAGAACCATGTCACATAAGACACAAATGACGAATGACCAGCATGCTATACAGATAATAGAAATTGAATGTACACTCCAAGCCAAACCCAAACAACTTAATTAATTAAAATCCATTATAAAATTCAAAGAAAACCCATAAAATTAGCAAAAACATCATATAAGTAGCATGTAGAAGACTATACATCATTGAATCGTGATACATTAGCTCAATAAATTCCTACAAAATCCATACACAAATCATTGTGCATTTATTAGCACATTGTAAGGTCTTCATGCACACTAGCCTTGATACACTTGGTTAAAATAAGAGAGTCAATATCACTCAACCATGTCACATGAACAAGAATATAACCAATTCCACTTAATCCAATTACACAAGCACACTATGTCACGTCATGACCTAACATGCACAGAGGCACATATTATGTGTGTCCTATTGTAATTTATCACAATGCACAAGAACAATAATCACTCCATAGTAGTTGAATTCAAATTAGCTATATGTATATATTGCATAAATGTATCTCTGCATTATAAGAGCCTTCAAGCAAATTCCATACACTAATTCGTATTGTACATCGATCATTATTTTCTACCAAAGGAGTTCATGTTGTACATCGATCATTATGCATTGCAATTCATTAACGACCAAGGTAAGTTAAGTCAAAAGCATGTGAAGTGGGTTGAATTTCTACAAAGTTATTCTTTTATTTTGAATTATATAAGAGGCAAACCAAGTAGAGTTTTGGATGCACCAAGTAAAAAGTGTTTATTGCTAAATGAAATGAGAGTGAACATTACTAGTTTTGAGTGTATGGGAGAATTGTATAAACATGATGCATATTTTAAAGATGCATGGGCAATGTGTAAGAGTTCAATTCATAATTGTAGAGCCCAATGGTTGGAGTATTTCCTACAAGAGAATTTGTTGGTCAAAGGCAAGAGGTTGTTTATGTTGGAAATATTGACATTGATGTCAAGGGCATACAAGAGATTGTTAAAATATTGTCATTTATGTCAAAGTTAAAAACATGAGATGCAATAGAAAGACATAGTATGACAAAATTTGAATGATATATATGAGAATTAAAACATTTAATTCATTAGGCATTGATATATACATACCGTGATTCCATTATAGGAGACACTGAAAATCATTGGAGGTCATATATGAAGATACATATCTTAGCTCTCTAGATTCATGAAAGATCACTAATAACAACCAGCGATTAAAAGCATTATGTGTATATTGAAACTACAATTTATGAGAAACAGAGACAGTAAGTAGTATAAGCAGCGGTTCATTGCATATGCATCAACCGGAAATAGTGTCAAAGGGTTATTTATCATATAGAAAGTAGTCACGTCAAATAGTGAATAACTTATGGAACAACATATGAAGTATAAAGATATCACTGGGAATAAGAGTGACAACAACACTAATCAGCCAGCGCATAAAAAATGATTAAAAAAAAAAAAAAAAGTATATATGCATAGGAGATAATAATGGAAATCGTTATAGATACAACAAATGTAGATAATACGAAGAATGAATATCAAATCTATGATTGTTAACACCTTCCAACACTCAGATGGGCCAGATAAAGATCATCAAATAAAGACCATTGGCAATTATACCAATGGTGATTGTAAAGATACGTGAATGAATTATTAATATTTCACAAACTTTAAGTAAAAAAAAAAAATATAATTATATGAATCGGTGGTGAATTTACAATACTTCATCATATAATCTCTCTCAGGGACTTGAATTGGGTGGTGGTATCAAGGTTTGATGTTTTATCTCAATTTCAAATAAGAAGGTGAGTACTGAAAGTGGAAATAACTTGACACCAAAAATGGATAAAAGAGATGCAAGAAAGAAAATGAGAAAAATAAGGTACAATATTAAGAAATTATAATGTCGAGCCTAAAAAAGAGAGATTATAAATATAAGTGCATGATCACATGACAGTTTGGATAGTGGATAGTAAAAATAACAATGGGGTTAGTTTGCAAGATAATGTAGATGTCACAACCTTTCTCAATGACAAAGACAAGATGAGGTAAATGGGGCAGAGTTGGGGAAAAGGTACAAGTTGTCAAAGATTAGTCAAAGGACCTAGAAAACTACTTTCTTTACCATATTATTCATGGTACTAATTTCAAATGCCAAATCATAAGGGTGGGTCATGAGAAATAAGTAGAGCCTTGACCATGTAAACATGAGGATACTATTGTGACAAATTTTAAGAGAAAAAGTAAGCAAAGTTACATGAAGCAACAATTATGATGAAAAATAAGCATAGGTATATGGAGCAACAAAGAAATAACAAGAATATGAGAGTTCGAGTGACCATGGGCATCTTTCATGACAATGCATAGAAGGTTGAGATGAGTTATTTAAAATTTGTGAAACATGTGATATTGCATATGCTATATAGTAAGCTACACTAAATAATGAGAGTGGCCTATAGTTTGGTAGAGTACAATAATCACATGGAAAGGCACAAATTTTTTGGCTTGAATCAAATGCATTAAAGTCCACCTAAGAAAGCTAAAAAGTAGAAACAATGACATTGAGAAGGTATCATTGGTCTTCAAGTAGTCTAGGAAATGGGAGTGATGGCGCATAGATAATTTCTAGTAGTTTTAGTACTCTCCGAAACAAACCAGACAAAGATGATTATAATGGGCATTGATTCATTGTATAAGGAAGATTACAATGAGAGTTTTCGTTGCATAAAGGTCATTGTATAGGAAAAGGTTATTTTGGTTCCTCAATTGAATACAATTAATTTCAATGAAATTCAAGCCAGTAGGATTATAATCAATAATCAATGCTTGTTGAGGATGGTTATAATTAGGATTTTGGACTAGTTGGAATGGTATTTGAGGTTGATTAACTTGTTCATTGGTTACAATTGTACGAGTTAATAATGGTGGAGATTTTACCTAAGGAAATTTAGCTCCTTGATTTTTCCATGGTTGATACTATGATGGATTATGTTTCTAATATGGTTTATTTAGTTTCCACAATTTTTGATTCTATTAAGGTACATTCCACTCTGGTGATCCCCAAGGTACTCCCCATGGTATATAAGATGATTGAATTAGAATTATTTAGGCCAGGGATTTTGATCCCAATTGTTTCAATATTCAAATTGTCCTTGATAGGAATTATATCCTAATTTTTTTTCTCTTCCCTATATAGTTGAGCTATTCTTCTACCAAAGGATATTTGTTTAGATGGTGATATATTTTTGTTATAATACTACATGTGATTGTGATATGTTTTTTCTCACATATCTCACACAAATAAGCTTGATTTAAATGGAACTCTCTCAATAGATGTATCTCCCAACACTTGGGACAGTAAATAGCCAATGGTTCTATGGTTCTCCTATCATATTTAATATTAATATGTAGAAGGGTGTCTATTATTTAGGTTATCTAACTCCTCCAAAACCTTTGAAACATAATAAGAAAACCCTCTATTTCTCCTAGAGCCCTTAGTTCCAACCTTGGTCCTAGATTAGTTTTTACAAATCCCTACAATATCCTCAAAACTAATTTTATTTTTATCGCCTCTCCTAATTAAATTCAAGGCCTCTATCAATGCATCGTAAATTCCTCTTACAAACATAGCTCTATTGATATCAATGTCTAACCGTTTGGCACACCTCCTATGAACAAATATGAACCTATTAGCATAATATTCTTGCTTTCATCTTCCATTTGTTTTATATAAACTAATTTTTTTTTAATCTCCCACCTAGAAATATTCTTTCTACTTGTCCAAGAATATTATCTTTGTCTCATTCCATGTTGAAAAAATATCATCACCTAATCCCATGAGCCAACACAATACTAATTCTTTTAAAGTAGGGAAGAATAATTTTAACTCCAAATTATCGGTAGAATAATCATATGTTTGACACAATATCTTGAACTCAAAAATAAATTGGTTAGGATCTTTAGAAATATTTCCTCTAAAGGTACGGAGAATAGAAGGGTAAATGTGTTTTTACTAGTGGTTTATTATCTCTTCTATTCAGATTGGTGGGATATGAAAATGTTGTATTGGATAGAAGTTATTGAACTCTTTCTCTATTAACCTTATTTTCTATTTCTTCTTGTTCCTTTGAATTAGTCTTTGATGTTTTTGAGTTTTAACTATTCCTATATATCGTCATGACATCTTGGCATGAATCTACCAAAGGGATCTCTATCTCTTCTCATCAACAATTTAAAAATAGTTTCGTACCAACACTAAGGATAAGTTTTATGGAAACCAGATTTGTATATCTTTGATAATGACTCCAATCCCTTGAACTACTGAAGATTGTAACAACCATGGACATAAGAAATTATAGAAACATGAATTAATTATAATTAAATAATATTGTGTATTGCTAAACTTTAATTACTCATTACTTCTGTGAGAAGCAAATTCCTTATCATGGATAGGGAGTGGGGATTAACTGCCCAATCTTTGAATCAATAAAAATGCATGCCAAATGAATATTACATTCAAAGCCATATGTCTAAATCCCATTGCTTCAAATCTATCTGAATCCCATTATTTCAAATATAATTTTTGTTTGACAGAGTGAAGGTCCCTGACATACAAGTTTTCATCTCTATTGTTTTTCGTAACCTCCAAAGCTCTTATGGGAAAGGGCAGTCCAATATTTTAATGTTGATTTGACCAATCAAGTAGATAAACAAGGCACAATATCCTCTAATTTTGGCGATAGTGGTAGAATAATATTGAAATAAAAATGAGAATGAAGGAATAAACATGGGAAAAAGAGTTACAGTTTACTAGTTGAGGGCACAAATTAAATAATTGTCAATCCATCAAAAAGGTTAAAAAATCTCAACACCTATCATTCAAAATCAAATTATAGAAAGTATCAGGGATGCAATAATTTCTAGGAGTTGTGCTATGGGAGCGGCCTCTCTAGCTCCTCCTTCGTGTGTAACCTAGCTGTGATATACAGATGTAAAAAGACAGAGAGGAAGCCTGTGGGAGAAGAAATATCCAATAGTTTAGATTGATTGGTTTCGATTGATTTGCTTTTGTAGCGGCGTCCAAGAAATGCAACCTCAAAGAAATGTGGAGTACTCTTCTTCTCTCAATGATGAAAAGATAATGAGAAGAAATCAATCTTTTTTTTTTAAAGTTATATCCCTCTAATCGTCATATTTACGACGAACACATGCATTGACTCTTAGTTCATCGTAATTATGACAAACACGAGGATGGAATAAAAAAAATCAAAACTTTCCTTCCCTAGTCTGACCAAGCAAAAAAAATGTAATGCACGGTCGGAATTTTGGTCAATTTCAGTGGTTAAATGTATTAGTGTCTAGTCTTGATTTCTCATTTTCCATAAAATCCCATAATTCATCTCCTCACATAGGTCCCATGCATTTATTTTTGGATTTTGGAGTCTGTCGTGACATCTTGGCAACCTTCATTTTCTCCCTTAGCTCCTTCTCACATTCCCCACATCCTAGTACAATTTGAGGAGATTTTACCTAGACCAAGTTGACATAGTGACTTGTTCCTAAGAATAAGTGGATGGGCCAACTTGTTCATAGGTTTTTTAGACCAAATTTGGTGTAGGGCCCAATGCTGAGAATTTCGTCCAAGGTTGGGATTTATGGTCAGCCTAGATCTAATTTGGGCCCCAAAATGAGTATAAAAGGACATTTATCCCTCTCAATTTCATCAATCCAATATCATCCAAATTAATATTGCCAAACATTCATGTATCTAAGCATCTAAGCAATCAAGCAAATCAAATGTAAAGGAAGCCATCAAGTGCCATCAAAGCATTCAAGTCTTCATTCATCTCATGCAATCAAGGTTTTTACTACCATAGATCTAGCTTCTTTCCTTCATTGGAGGCCAATAAAAGGATTTTGACATCAAGGAAGGAGATCTACATTTATTCATCAAGATTTCTTCTTCTCCTTCTTCCCCAATCAAACAATGTGGTGAATTACAACATCCACTACATGAGGTTTTGTCTTACATGATTTTCTTGTGGATTTTGGTGTTTAGTCAAAGCTATTGCATCATGATACTTGATGACATATAAAGAGGTAATTGTATTTACATACTATGATAAAATTCATTATCTAGATCTAGCTTCTGCTACATATTAGCATGCTCTTTTTCTATTTAATTTCATCTAAAGGTTGACTCCTAAACAAGGGTTTGACTGAGGCAAATCTATCCCTTCAATCTTCTTCCCCTTCTTTTTTGTGTGTAGAAATAGGTTGTAGAGTTGCAGATTTAGATCTGGAAAGTACAGAAATAATCGCAGATCCTCAAAAAAATTCATCAAATTTGGAGTAGTCAAGAATAATTCAACCTTTTGACTTGTCCTCAAAATCTTGACCTGTTCCTACACTTTTTAATTGAAATTAGCATAGGAGATAGCTACGGGTCCTAGAAACTGATATCTTAAGTTGCAGTGGATTTTGACATTCTGGCAACGGCTAGATTCAGATCCAAAGTTCAAAGCTCCTCATGTAGTTTTAAGGTGCACCATTTCCTATTATTTACATTCCATTTACTAGTCATTTCTACTAAGGAATCAAAACCCTAAATTGTGTAGATCTTGCATTGACACCCTTGATTTCTTAGTTTTGCTAATCTGATTCACTTTGTGGTGGATTTGTATTGTCATGTATAGTAGATCTGGGTGAGCGATCTACATACTAGCATTCCTCACCATTTTCCACCATATAATTTAGTGAACCTGATGCAGAACATTTCCAGTTTTGATTTGGTATTTAGCTCTCATTTACATGCATTACATCATAGCACTTTAGGCATTTCATTATCTTAGATGCATTCATTACTGAAAAAAATGTAAAAATTTTCCTTGATCTAGGTCATTTTCATATTGCATATTGAAAAAAAATAAAAGTATAAAAACATTGTATTTATCATCGCATTTCATATTAGTTTGCATAAATGGAATTCTTCTCTTCATTTGTTAGTTCAATTTCAAGTTATGTTCAAGACTTTCAAAATGTTACTTTCCATGCATGTGATGATAGCTTAGGTTTTCATTTCATTCAAGATTCTCCTCCTCACAAACTTGATCCTACCCCTAAGGACATTTTAGTGCAAGAAGAAATAATAACCACTCCTAAGGACCTTCCTCTTAAGAATGAGCCCTTCAAGAAAAATGATGATCTATCTCCTACAATGTCCCTCTCTTATGGAGATCATTTTTTCCAAGAAGATGATAGCATGCTTATTTTCCATAGTGATGTTTCACTTTCTATGCATTTCCATGAAACTCCTTCTATGTATGGGGCTTTAATGAGTTATGTTTATCCCACTTCCAAATATCCTCCTCTTTATTAGAATATTTTGAAGCAAGAGAATGATATTACAACACTTAAAGACACTCTACCTATACATACTTTCACCTCTCCTAAGATTTATTTTTTAAATGATTACAATTCTCTTATGAATTTTACACACTAGTAAATTTTACCCTATTTTTTGATGCGGATACGTCAAAATTTTGAGACCCATTGGTCAAACTAGCGACAAAAACTATCGTCAAACTTTTTTCGTCGCTTATTCGACAGGAAAAGAACTCGTCGACATATCGACGTGCTTAGTGGTTGAATTATCGACCGAATCTTCATCTAAAAAATTGCTTGAAGCTGGAAGAATTGCAGATCAAACCTTTTATCTGGGTGACCAAAATCGCCAAAATTACGACCAAAGTTGGTCAAAATTGACGTCAAAGACATAGCAGTCTCGTCGAAACATCAAACACAGTGTTTCTCTTTTGTGACCACAGTTTGTCAAAATTGACGTTGATTACATAACATTCTCATCGAGAACGTCGAAAAAGCGACCAATACTAATTTTTGGTTAAAATATATATATATATATATATATATA
>MU223675.1:52037-79174 GCA_018584345.1 Thuja plicata | reverse complement strand
GCCAATCTTGTGGTTACTTCTGCCAGCTCCCAATTGATCACTCAGGTCTGCATGATACAGTGCATGGCAATATGAAAAATGCAAGATTCATTTCAGAGGGCGAAGATATTGATATTCAAGACCGCAAATATAAATGGGGAGAGACAGGGGAATCAGAAATTGTCAATATGTATTGCAAGAAACAGGGTCGAGGGCATATCCATCTGGTTTTCTGTCCTGGCTCCAGCAAATGTACCGGCAACCTCTATGATGGCGCGAGGCACGAAACTGTGAAATATGGACCTGATGTGGATATTCCAAAGGATGAGTTAACCCACGAGACTTTCTGGCAATATGTTAAGTTTGTTGATCCTTGCACAGAAGGGAGGATTTTGACCGATGTAATCACTATTGTAAATCTGAGGAGCACGAGGCAGAAGCCGGAGGTGCTTCTGACAAATCATATTGCACTGAGAAACTCTGGCACGCACCTATCAAGAGTACTGGACAGAATTTAAGCTCTGCAGGTTACATAACTGATGATGGCCATCATTTTGGCTGTGATCACTCCAAGAATGTCCCACACCATGCCATATTTATCATTGACAGATCATGTTCGATGGGCTCTTCAGACATTATGCCCACTATGGCAAAGTTCAATAACCATAGTTGTAGGCTTGGATGCGTCTACGAGGCTGTTCTGAGGTTTATACAAGCCCGCCTTAGAACAGTTTCTGATGATAGTGTGTCGGTGGTTCTATTTGACACAAGTGCATCTGTCGCATTGGAGATGGAAAATCTGGAAGAAGGTGTTGTTGATTGCCTTCTTCCGTATCACCCAGGAGAAGGAACTACCTATTCATCAGGGTTGGATGCAGCAGAGAAAATATTGATGAAAGGAGCCCGGCACCACCTTGTGGACGTTCAAAAACCAGTAGTTATCTTCCTGAGCGATGGGGGAAACAATGGAGGGGGGGATCCCCTGTATTATGTGGACAAAATGAAAAAAGCAGATCCTAGAATGATACTTCATACAATTATGTTCGGATGGGATCCCAGAATAAACATCCTGATTGAAATGGCAAAGAAAGGAGGCGGAACCTTTGAGCAAACATTGAATGAGATTAAGTTGGTCCGTAGCTTCGAGAATCTGGCTGAAAGTTTCAAACCCCAAGTTGCAGCGTTGATGTAAGAGGCCTTTTCTGCTTTCCAAAATTTTGTTTTAGATATTATCTGTCTAGTTTTGATGTTCGTTGTTCTGGTAGCCCCACAAACTATTTATAAACAAAATGCGACTTATGTAGTAGGATTTGTTGATATCATTAATCGCTATAAAATGTTTAGTTTATAATATGATCGTATATGGTAATTAGCCTACCGATTATTTTATATGGCAATCAGAATCTTTTTGCACATGTTTGATCTCCTCTTGTCTATGACAGATGTAAGTGATAGATGTAAGTGATTTATGCATGAGTCAATTGTATTATGTAGACTCAATTTCGCTTTTAGGATTGCTGGCCTTATTTTTAATCTTTACTAAGTATTCTTGAAAAATAAGTCATCAAATAGAATTAACATTGTAATTGTTACATTATAATTTGATTTGATTTGTGATTAATGGTAGTAGTATTTCATTGCTATAGTCATATGAATGCTGCTCATGGCATGTCTTAAGCTTAATAAATCTGTAGTGTGTTTGCATCATATGATTTATGAGTTATCTGTAGGGCGATGAGGGAATGTAGTGTTAATAAAATTGATCATTAAAATGAAAGGAATCTGCAAGTAAAGATTATAGTCAACGGTTATCCATGTGGTCTTATATGATGAAGAATCGTAATTTGTTTGTTTGAAGTAGAGTCATCAGGCTGTAGAATTTCAGGGAGAAGAGTGAGTTTTGGTAAATCAGATATTCATTATGAGAAAGGTTTTCGAACATCAGCATTTTAATGGTTAAATTCTTTATAATCTGAATATTATCTTTCTGTTCTTGAGTTTTTCTTTTAATAGCTGTTTGAACCAAGCCTTACTGAAGTCTTGTTTCTTGATCTTTATTCATAGAAGTTAGCTATAAAGTAAGCTGACAATCATTTTAGATATCTAATCAAGAAAATTTACAGATCTAAAAAATGACCACTGGTTCGAAATATTGTAAATAAAGATGTAGACGAACACTAAGAAGTATATTAACTGTGGACATTACATATCCTGTGTACATTTTCAAGTCATTTCCTTGAGTTGAAATGTCAAGTTGGGTGAGGACTTGTCTTAATTTCTTTCTTCATTTCCAAAATCTTATGAGCATATCGATACCTTTAAGAGTGGATAGATATCTATTCTATTGTCTGGGGATCATTTGCTTGTAGGGTGATTGCTTAATAAAGGTTGGGAAATCAGGTTTAATACTACAAGTAGGTTATGCTTGAGTTTTTAAAACATTTAACTATATTCATGTTTACCTTTTATTCCATTTCCATGAGACCAGATCTCAGTGAGGCATTATGTTAACCAAATTCATGCACCTTATCTGTGTAGTTACATATTTCTGTTAATGCTTCCATATTTTTGCATAAAATCCAATCCTTCTTTTATAACATTTTATAGAGGTCACATTACTTGTACGGGTAATGTACGTATGTCAATCGAGTCATTTTATTGAATTATTTAAGGTCAATGTTGTTTTTTAAAAATTTAGAAGTTTTCATTAGTTTACGAGTTGATAGATTTTCAATGTACTGTTATAGTTTGGTATTATCGAGTTGATAATATAGTTATTGTTTCAATTTATTATCTTATTAATTTATATTTTTATGAGAATGTTATCAATTAGAAATTTGTTATTATTTTAATATTTTGAAGTCATTGTCATCGTAGTTATCATTTTAAATTAAACTAATATCATTTTGAAAAGTAAGACCTTCATTTTATAATGATCTAGTTGTTTTGCAGTCTTTATGAATATTTTGATTAGCTATTAAGCTATTATCTTCATATATATATATATGGAAATAATGTTCTAAATTTAATAATTTTGTATAATTATCAATCTGAATAGTTGAATGATTTTATTTATAATTATTGAGATGATGATTTGATGTTTATTGGTATCACATGGAAATATTGTTCTCATCATATATGCATACATAATTGTATTAAAAGTTATTGGTGTTGAAAACCATCATTTTACAAATTATTGATAATTACAGTTATAAGTATCATTTTACAAATTATTGATCATTACAATTATAAGTTAAATGATATGACAAATTTTGATAATTGTATTAATTGATTTTCCTCATTAAGTTTCACTAGCCAACATTATAATACTTTGTCATTAATTTTAAAGAAATGTATTTGACTAATTATTTTTTTATTCACCATGTAAAATTATTGTTGATTTTATGAGATTGAGTGATCTTAAGAAATATTATAAACCTTTCTATTAATTTTCTTAAAGACTTAGAAGAGAGATATTGATTAGGTAATTAGAAGACCTAGAGATTATGTAACTATTGTATCCTCTCACCATACCAGATAGAAATCTTGGTTATAAAAAAATTGGTGACTAATCTTTTGACTTATACTCAACTTTGTCAAAATTACGATTGTGGAAGTTATCTAGAATATAAATTTTGTAACTTTTAATTCTTTGATTTATAGGATATACTTGTGCAAGGGGTTGAGCACAAAGTGAGTTCAATGCTTCTAGGTTGAGTTGAAAATAAGCTATAGAAAATATGTTAATTGAATATGAGAATAAGGGATAGAAGGTATGAAAGTGACAATGGACAAAATGAATAGATAGTTACAATATAGATAATAAAAAAACCACCTAGATATTGAAAGAGGATGCGAAGAGGAACTTGTCAAAAATTTGAGCTAAAATTTGGTTGACAATGGGAGATCTGGGTACCCTTGTTTAGTAATGTGAATTATTGAGCACCAAAGATTTGGGACTTCAAGACCATGTATTTATTTCTTGTGAAACCTCCACTTGCATTGGGAAGACAACGAAAACTCAAAATACCTTTGTCAAGGGGTTTTACGAGTTACTTTGGACTAACACTTTCACTCTAAATCTTGAGAATTTTTTAATCTTTAGACTTTGTTTAGACCTGTAGCTGAATCTGGGGATAAAAAGGGTGTTTGGGGATATATATAGGGCTTTTCCTTAGTCAAACCTGGGCTTGGGACTCAATGATACATTAGTGTTGAATTACAATAGAAATATTTAAATTAAAATTATTATACCTCCAAAATATCTTTATATTAAATCATCCATGTGTTGTTGCAATAAAGTGATAGACCTTCATCATAAAATCCGTCTTGAACTCATAATTGAAACATAATTGAAGATCCCTTGATGTAGCTTACTGCTTCTTGATCTTGAATATTTTCTCTTGGATTAGAATAAAAATGATGACGTGTTGTGATATGATGTTATGTGTTGTCTTATTTATTAATTTTAAAGTAAAATTATCTTTTGATTGACTTAAAATTATGATATTTTTTCATCAGGGGTAGCTCTAGAAATGTCAAGGCCATTATCATATCCTCCCAAAATTTTGACCAAAGAGCATCAGACACTAGTAGTAAATAACTACCACTATTCCAATAAAATTCCCTCAAAATTTTAGGGATACAATATAATAAAATCTTAGTGCTATAAATATAATTTATGTGAAAATATATGTTATTTAGATGAGAAAAGGTGCATTGAACATTGAAATGACATAGAACCCATATAAGGTTAAAACAAAATAAGATAAGTGACACTTAAAATGAGGGTTGAAATAATGAAGTGTTGATGCATTAAAGTGGAATAGGAATCATTATATTAATTTAAACCAATCAAGGTCCTATGATGCATGGAGGAATATGAAATACTAAAATGAGTGCTAGGAGAGTGTGAAATTGAACACCTTACTTAAGGGTGTACAATAAACATCCTAATTGAAATGGCAAAGAAAGGAGGTGAAACCTTTGAGCAAACATTGGATGAGATTAAGTTGGCCCGTAGCTTTGAGAATCTGGTTGAAAGTTTCAAACCCCAAGTTGCAGCGATGATGTAAGAGGCCTTTTCTACTTTCCAAAATTTTGTTCAAGATATTATCTATTGCCCTTGTGTTATCTGTCTAGTTTTTAAGTTTGTTGTTCTGGTAGCCCCACTAACTATTTATAAACAAAATACAACTTATGTAGTAGGCTTTGTTGATATCAATAAGCACTAGCATTTGTTGATATCATTAATCACTATAAAATGTGTAGTTTATAATATGACCGTATATGGTAATTAGCATATTTATTATTTTATATGGAAATCAAAATATTTTTGCACATGTTCTATCTCTTCTTTTCTATGACAGATGTAATTGATTTATGCATAATATTAGGTTAATTGTATTATGGGGACTCAATTTTGTTTTTAGGATTGGTGGTGTAAATGCAGACCTTACGACAACCAAGCCACCACAACAATATCTACAAATCAAAGGAGTTGCTCAACTAAGTCAAATGTTGAACCAACATGATGACAAGATAAAAATAGTGTCCATAAAATAATAGAACAAAAGGACAACGTTAAAAAAACTATCAAATCAGATTAGACGAACACACAAATCCATAATCAAGTGGAATGTCGAACATCTTTCGAACACACCCATATTATATCACATGACATACTATATCAAATAAAATAACAATTTTGACCATCTTGTCAAAACCACATTCTAAAAGAGACTTCGACCCATCCAACGAACTGCATCAAAGACGAAAACTTAAGGATACTTTAACCATCTTGTAGAAAACATTAATGAATGACAAAAGAGTTTAATGAACATACAATACAAAGATTTATACATTAGTAATCTACTAACATAAGTTATGAATGTCATTACCATACACCAGTGGTTGATAACAAAAAAAATGATAATCTAAGCTTGAAGACTCGCCTGATATGAACTCCAGAGACCTGCTACACACAAACAACTGGGCGAGAATATCATTGGAGTACATTTCCACCCTACCAAAAAGCAGTTATGATTTCCTAGAATATTTCCTAACATGAAAGATACCCAGCCCAACTAGAGAAAATCTAATAATGAAAAACTGACATGAAGCAATGGAATTTGTGCAATAAAAAATATCTACTAAAAATAATACTATAATGACCTCATTTAATAAAATGGAAACTCTCTTTCAACCAATAATTTTCCCAAGATGCAATCACATTATGACACCAACTCATAAGACATAGGGAGTACACAAGATACCTATGAAAATAACTTAAGCAACAAAATTCAATATAAATTGATTTCATCTCGAATATATGGGAGCATAGTAGTGATAATTGATCAAGAGAACTCAGTCATGCCCACTCAGTTCCCCAGTTGCGAAGGTGGAAACAACTTCCTTGAGGCTATCATTTGTAATAGATGGTCAATGGGGTTGAAGGTGCAACTTTCAATTCTAAGGGATCAAGAGTATCAACCCTGCTCTTTTGCAAATCCATGTGAGAGACATTCTCTTGGTCCACATCATTTTGTTGGAAGTGGGAATACTCTCAGAGAGTGGGGGTAAATCAGAGTATTGAATTTGTTTTACACTTTTACAAGAAAATAAGACATTCATATGTACATGTTCAGAACAATTTTCATGAAACATATAGATCATACAATTTGAGATAAAAGATATCAAAGCATCTAAAAGGAAAACCCACAACGAGTCAACAAATCAATTTTGTGTTGAGTGGAAAACCCTCAAAACCAATTAGTTTCATCGTAGGGAAAAAATCAATCAGTTATCAACCTATAATTTATTTCATTTTAGTTATCAACCCATAATTTAATTCATTTGAGCATATAAGTGATAACTGATCAAGAGAACTTTGTAATTGCCCACTCAGTTCCCTAGTTGGGGAGGTGGACACAACTTCCTTGAGGCTATCATTTGTAATAGAAAATCGGTGGGGTTGAAGGTGCAACCTTGATTCTAAGGGATCAAGAGTATCAACCCTCCCCTTTCATGGATCCATGTGAGAGACATTCTCTTGGGTCACATCATTCTGTTGGAAGTGGAAATAATCTCAGAGAGTCGGGGTGAATCAGAGTATTCAAAACAAATTTACACTGTTACAAGAAAACTAATTTTTGTTATTGATCAAAATAAGACATTCATATGAACATGTTTAGAACAATTTTCATGAAACATATAGATCATACAATTTGACATAAAATATATCAGAGCATCTAAAAGGAAAAACCACAAAGAATCAACACATCAATTTTGTGTTGAGTGGGAAACCCTCAAAACCAATCAGTTTCATCATAGGGGAAAAAACCATACCAAAACCTATAATTTTATTGAGCACCAACTCTTTACACTGTTTTACATCTCCAAATGTAAGGAGCACCAACCCCTCCTTTTCTTCTTACAATTTTGACATTATAGATCATATATACATACATGAAGACATTTCATACTTATGCATTCATGCATATACATATAACCATATAATATTCAATCAATGCTGCTCATGTTTCATACACAAGAAAGAATGAACACACACACACACACACACACACACACACACAAAAAAAAAATAAAAATAAAAAAATAAAAAAAAATAAAAAAAAAATACTTTTTGTACACCCACACTCCCTTATATAGGGATAAAAAAGTGTGTCATTCATTGTTCAATGTTGGTTACACAAGAA
Organism: Thuja plicata; assembly: GCA_018584345.1. Taxonomy (NCBI): domain Eukaryota; kingdom Viridiplantae; phylum Streptophyta; class Pinopsida; order Cupressales; family Cupressaceae; genus Thuja; species Thuja plicata. The sequence goes on along the minus strand of MU223675.1, from coordinate 71,477 downwards.
TGTAATTGTTTAAAATATTATAAACCCTCTGTTATAGTGAATAGTCAATTCTCAACAATACTGATGACATGTAATTGATTGAATGTTTGAAGATGTTAAGTTGGTGATCATGCAAAGCATTAAATCAGTTAATGTATTGTATTGTCATTGATGTCAACTTGATATAATTTGTATGGTCATGGAAATACTACCAAAGAATTCAAAGAACCGATGAATCAATGACTATGCTATCAGTAATGCATATAAGTCAAGTATTCACTACATGACTGTATACACCGATTCAGTGCACACTGATGGATAGAATTAAAGAGAAAAGTCATAGTGTTACTCAACGAGCCAATGCTTAGCATTACCATTGAGAAAATTCATAGTGTTTCCCAACGAGCAAAGCATAGAATAACCCAACGGAAATAATTTCAGTGTTGCCAGACGGAGACAAGGAAGAAGATCCTGATGACAACTGAAGTCACACCAATAGAATAGTTAGTTATCACTGATGACTAACTTAAGTGTTGACTGACAGAATAGAGAGTTTAGAAAATGACAAAATGCTTAGCTGTCAAGAAGCTAAAGATATAATTAATGGATACTTATCATTATTTTAATCAACTAGATAAATCCAGAGATAAGTAATCGATTAAAAGATGATTTGTCTAGTTGGCAAGAAGATCTCTTTGAGATAAAAATAGAGTTTGCTTTAAATCTATTGACGAGAATTGTGGATCACGCCAAGAATCGAGAAAGAAAAGAAAACGTAAAACATGTCTATATATAGACAAACCCAATTCATTACGAATGGGTATTATGAGACGGGGAAAATAGAAGAGGAAAGATGCTAAAAAAATTTGAAGAAGAAGAAGAAAGTCTTCATTCAGTCCTAATCAACAAGCTAGAGCAAGAGCTAGATTCTATAGACATCGACGAATAGTGAGACAACATCACATAGCATAACAATGTGGAACAAAGGTATAGAACTGATTATATTGATCAGAGAGGTAATGGACTTACAATAGATATGAAAATATGCAATTGAGTTGTAAGTATGAATAGATCATTAGTGTTTTAGTTTAACCATTGAAGCATCAAGTCTCTTAACCGAGCAGGACTTAGCAGTATTTTACAATTGAGATACATCCCAGGGAGTATCAAAAAGTTTGATCATGAAAGTAGCATTGGATATGCCCGATACCTATTGACATGCCAAGTGAGTGTTTGATCAAGGATGGTATAATTACATGCTAGATACTAGGTGACAAACTATCTTTTAAATCGTCTAACAAGGTCACACCTAACAATGTATTTGTAACCTTTAAAAGGGTTGGCTTTTAACAGGGCTCACTTCAGAAGAGTGAAAATTTGGAGTACTGGTCTGAGTGATTTTTCCCTTAATAGGGTTCCCTGTTAAAAATCCATGTGTTATGTGTTTATGTTTCATTACTTTACTATTTTACATTTCACATATGCAATTCCGGATTGATCGGTATACTCTGCACATTTCCTATGTTTTAGTAAATAGATGACTGCTTATAGGTAAACATACAAAAGAGAGATTTTCAAACCAATCTGACAAGGAGAAAATTGATATAAGTATTTCAAGGCATTCATCTTGTAGGACATAAGATAACTACATACATAATTTGTGGTTATAAGTTTTAAGGGTTTATTTAAGGATTAATATTTAAGGCCACTGATTCACCCCCCTCTCAGTTATTACTAACAATTGGTATCAGAGCTGGTGTACTTAGAAGGAAGGTTTCATGACCTAAGCTAAAGATCACAAGATGAACATACAAAATGTGCCCAAGCTGAACAAAGATAATTTTGCTTCATGGCAGAGCAGAATAAGACTACACATATCAGGTATTAGTAATGATGTTACTCAATACTTAGATACTGAATATGTGTTTCCCATAGGAGCACCAACAGTTGAAAAATTGAGAGAGAAGCATGAGAACAATTACATGATGGTAGAGCTTTCTTCCTCACTCTCTGACGCTGAATTTGAAGATGTCAAAACCTGCAAGACTACAAAGCAGATGTGGGACAAATTGATGCTTGTACATGGTGGTGACAAGAATGTTTTGAGAGCCAAGGCAGAAAGCCTTGAGAAAATTTTGATGATCTCAAAATGAAAGAAGGTGAAAAAATCACATAGTACAACACAAGAATCAAAGAGGTAGTCAATGCTATTGGAGGAGTTGGAGGTGTACTAGAAGAAGATACAGTGGTAAGTAAAATGCTAAGAACCTTACTACCTACTTATGCTATTAGAGTCTCTGCCATTCAAGAAATGAGAGCAGTAGCAAATAGATATGTTACTCTAGATAGTTTGATTGGAAGATTGATTTCATTTGAGATGACCAATTTTGATAATAGTGTCTTACCAAACATAGAGTCTTCATTCAAAACTTCTATGAGAATAAGTAAATCAAGTCATAAAAATGCTATGAGAAAAGATAGTGATAGTGAAAGGGAAGAAGATGATCTTGATGAAATCGAAACACTTATGGCTAGAAGAATGCATAGAGGCAAAGGTAAATACAAAGGTAAATTACCACTTGTTTGTTTTAATTTTAAACAGATTGGATACTTTGCTACAAAATAAAATATGACAGAAGTAATGATAGATTATTTGAAAAGAAGTCTGACAGAGGTGATTACAGAAGCTACTGACAATCAGAAAGAAGAGATACCTGAGACTACAAGGACAAAGAAAAGAAGGTCAGTTACCTAGAAAAATTGAAAGATGATGATACTAACACCAAATCTGAGGAAGACATCAAGATGGTGTTTGTGGCAGTAAAAGATGGTTCAAATAATGATGAAGAAAGGTATGCAGAAATTGCACTCATATCTAAAGTTAGTAAAAATGATATCTGGATCATAGATAGTGGCTGCACTCAGCATATGACCGGTGACATGCAAAATTTTGAGTTTTTTGAATACTATAAAGGTGGTTCAGTAAGAATGGTTAATGACACACCTTGTCCAGTTGAAGGGAGAGGAACCATAATGTTGAATAACTAAATAAAATTTGAAAATTCTTATTGGGTAAATAGATTGAATTATAATCGATTGAATTTTTCTAAGTTCAATAATTCAGGTCACAAAGTAGCATTTGAAAATAAGAAGGAAAAGATCTTCAATAAATTAAGAAATATGATTGGTACCGGTGAGAAGACAAATGGTAACTTATTCTATCTGAAATATACTAAAACCACTTGTTTGATTGCTACAAATGAAGACATATGGTTGTGGCACAAAAGATTGTGTCATGTGAAATTTGACAATGTGATAGAGATTAGCAAAAGGAGAAATGTCAGAGGCTTACCGACGATGACTAAGCCTGACAACATCATGTGTAAGAATTTTGAAAGAGGTAAGATGACAAAGTCTAGTTTCAAAAGAAAAACCCATACATCTGATGCCATCCTAAAATTAGTCCATATTGATTTATGTGGACCTATAAGGACAAAGAGTTATTATTGAGATAGATATTTTATTCTCTTTCTTGATGATTACTCTAGAATGATGATAGTCATATTTCTAAAAGATAAATCAAAAGCATTTAAGATGTTTAAATGGTATATGACAATGGTTGAGAAACAAAGTGGTAAAGAATTAAAATGGTTAAGATCAGATAGAGGAGGGTAATTTATTTAAGATTAATTCACTAACTATTGTAATGAGGATGGAATCAGAAGACAAGTCTCTGCACCGAGAACACCACAACAAAATGGAATTGCTGAAAGAAGGAACATATCCATAGTTGATTGTGAAAGGACACTGATGATAGAGAAAGACATCACCCAAATCTTCTGGAGGGAAGCTGTCAGTATTATTGTTTATACATTAAATAGAGTAGAATTGAAGAAAGACACCAAGAAGACACAATATGAGCTTTGGTATGGATACACACCCAATGTGAGTTATTTCAAAATTTTTGGTAGTCAATGTTATATCTTAAAAGATGATAGAAATCAAAAACTTGACTCAAAGAGTGATGAAGGAATCTTTCTAGGGTATTTCAACAAGAGCAAGGCTTATAAATGTCTCAATAAAGCCTCTAACAAAATTGTTGAAAGTGCAAATGTAAAGATAGATAAATTTGTAGAGAAGAATGAAAAGGAAAGCACTAACGAACCAGAGGACTACAATAGGTTTGCTTACAATGAGGAACCTAACACTCTACCCGACCTACAATGTAGAGCTCCCAAGTAACAGATCATTGCACCTGAGCATCAGGTTGCAAATACCAACGATCAGGATATTGCTCAAGATGATGCACAAAGTGATGAAGAACAGAATGAAGGACAAAATGATGATCAAGCTGATAGACAAAGAACTAAACCTATACTTTCCAGATATGTTACAAGGAACCATCCAATGAACTAGATCATTGGAGACAAGAAGGATTGTATGAGAACCAGAAGTAAGTCTCTAAATACAAGATGTCTTATTTGTGATTATGAGCCCAAATCTGTCAATGCTGCACTAGATAATGATGAATGGATAAGTGTTATGAATGAAGAGATTGAACAGATAGAGACAAATAAGACATGGACACTTGTACCGAGACCAAATGAAAATAATGTCATCGGTACAAAATGGATATTCAAGAATAAGATGAATGAGAATGGAGAACTCACCAAAAATAAACCAAGACTAGTATGCAAGGGGTATGCACAAGAAGAAGGGATTGACTATGGAGAGACATTTGCACCCGTTGCTAGGCTAGAAGGAGTGAGAATATTACTTGGTTATGCTGCATATAAAGGCTTTAAGGTATACCAAATGAATGTCAAGTCTGCATTCGTGAATGGAATACTTGAGGAAGAGGTATACATTGAGCAACTAGAAGGGTTTGTTGAACCAAACAAGAGGAACATGGTATGTAGACTACACAAAGCCTTGTATGGGTTGAAACAAGAACCCTAGCCTTGTATGAAAGACTTCATTCCTATCTTATAAGTATTGGATTTGTAAGGACTAGTGAAAATAGTAATCTTTATTTGAAGGAAGATATTGATGTTGACATTTTGATTGCTGAGATATTTTTTGATGACATCATATTTGGAGGCAATGATATGCTATGCAAATCATTTGAAAATGAAATGAGCAAAGAATTTGAGATATCTATGTTTGGAGAGATCATGTTCTTTCTTGGTCTATAGATAATGCAACAGGATGAAGGTATTTTCATTACACAATCCAAGCACATCAAATAAGTACTAAAAATATACAAAATGGAGGAGTCCAAACCAGTTGGAACACAGATGGAAACTATATGCAAGCTGAAAAAGGAGGAAAATTCATTAGAGAATCCTAAGATATATGAAGAATACCGAGGAATATGGATTATGGTATAGAAGAGAAGACAAATTTGAACTTAAGGTCTTTACCGATGCTGATTGGGCTGGATATATTGATGACCGGAAGAGCACAACTGGAGGACCATTCCTTATGGATGACAGAATTGTCACATGGATCAACAAGAAGCAAGGATGCATCTTTCAATCTACTGCAGAACCAGAGTATGTTGCTGCTACTGCAAACTGCTCAAATATTGCATGGATCAAACAGTTACTTGAAGGTATGCATATGTAAATTTTAGAACTAGTAATTATCTATTGTGACAACACAAGTGAAATAAACATTTCCAAGAATCCATTCGTGCATGCTAAAAAAAAGCATATTGCCATCAAGTATCATTATTTAAGAGAATAAGTTCAAGCAAAGGAGGTGATGCTTGAGTATGTGAAATCAAAGGAACAATTGGACGATATCTTCACCAAGCCACTGTCCAAGGATGCATTTGAGTACCTGAGAGAGAGACTAGGAGTCAGACCCTTGTTTACTGGTTAGTAAGATGACTGGAAGGTTGCATCAGCCTGCATATTATTAGAATATCATTCATGTTGATGCACGCAGGGAAATAGACTTCAAAGATACATCTATACACAACAAGGTATTTATCTACTCCAAGCACCCACCAGAGTTATTACTGATGGATTGGAAAATTCAAGGAATATATTATGGATAGAAAGGATTTGTTTGACATTACTATCAAATCATTGTTTGCAAATATTTTTGTTTGGCATTTCTATCAAAGGGAGAGAGAGATATCTCATTATCATACTAATAAAGGGAGAGATTATATCAATTATCAACTCAGAGAGAGATCATATCCATCAAAGTATCCAAAGGGAGAGTACATACAAAGTAAAGAGAATTGCTGACAAGAGACATGAAAAGAAAGGAGAACAGTCAAAGGGAGAGAGTTTAACACAGAAGGACAACACATAACATCAAAGAAATAAAAATTCTATATCTATCCAGTGAACGGATTGAAGACAGAAAGAAAGATGCAATAATCAAATCAAAGCTATTTGAGCTTACCGAAAGCCAGACATTTTTAATAGCTACATTAGAAAAGATTGATAAAACTGTATATTTCATATTATATTTGCAATATTATAGTATGATAATGTAGTATGTTTCCATCAATGCCAAAGGGAGAGATTGATGACATGTGGCTGAGTGAATGTTTGAAGATGTTAAGTTGATGATCATGCAAGGAATTAAATCAGTTAATTTATTGTATTGTCATTGATGTCAACTTGATATAGTCTGTATTGTCATGGAAATGCTGCCAAAGACTTCAAGGAATGGATGAATAAATGGCTATGCTATTAGTAATGCATATAAGTCAAGTATTCACTAAGTGACTGTATACACTGACAGAGTGCATACCGATGGACAAAGTTAAAGAGAAAAGTCATAGTGTTACCCAAGCAACCACTGCTCAACATTACCAATGAGAAAAGTCATAGTGTTGCCCAAAAAGAAAAGCACAAAGTAACCTGACAAAAAGAATTTCACTGTTGCCTGAAGAAAAAGACAAGGATGGAGATCCCGATGACAACTAAATTCACACCGATGAAATAGTCAGTTATCACCAGTGACTAACTAAAGTATTGACTGACAGAACACAGAGTTCATAAAATGACAAAATGCTTAGTTTTCAAGAAGCTAAAGATAGAATTAACAGATACTTATCATTGTTGTAATCATCCAGATAAAGCAGGAGATAAGTAATTAATTTAAATATGATTTGTCCAATTGGCAAGAAGATCTCTTTGAGATAAAACTAGAGTTTGCTTTAAATCTATTGGTGAGAATTATGGATCATGCCAAGAATCCAGAAAGAAAAGAAAAGCTAAAACATGTCTATATAGAGACAAACCTAATTCATTATGAATGGGGATTGTGAGAGGTGAAAAGAGAAGAGGAAATATGCTAAAGAAATTCTGAAGAAGAAGAAAGTATTCATTTAGTCTTGATCAACAAGCTAGAGAAATGGATAGGTTCTGTAGACACTGATAAATAGTGAGACAACATCACAGAGCAGAACAGTGTGGAACAAAGGTATATAACTGATTATATTGATCAGAGAGGTAATGGACTTACAATAGATATGAAAATATGCAATTGAGTTGTATGTATAAACAGATCATTAGTGTTTTAGTTTAACCATTGAAGCATCAAGTCTCTTAACCGAGCAGGACTTAAAATTCTTTTACAACTGAGATACTTCCCAAGAAGTATCAAAAAGTTTGATCATGAAAGTACCATTGGATATGCTCAATACCTATTGACAGGCCAAGTGAGTGTTTAATCAAGGATGGTAGCATTATATACCACATACTAGGTGACAAACTATATTTTAAATCCTCTAACAAGGTCATACCTAACAATATATTTGTAACCTTTAATAGGGTTGGCTCTTAATAGGGCTCACTTTAGAAGAGTGAAAATTTGAGGTACCGCTCCCATTGGTTTTTCCCTTAACAGGGCTTCCTCATTAAAAATTCTTGTGTTATGTGTTTATGTTTCATTACTTTACTATTTTATATTTCAAATATGCAATTCTAGATTGATTGGTATACTCTGCATATTTACTATGTTTCAGTAAATAGACGTCTGCTTATCGGTAAATATATAGAAGAGAGATTTGGAAAGCAATTTCATAAGTAGAAAATTGATATAAGTATTTTAAGGAATTCATCTTGTAGGACAAAAGATAACTAGAGACATAATTTGTGTTTATAAGTTTTAAGGATTGATTTAAGGATTAATATTTAATGCCAGTGATTCACCCCCCTCTCATTTATTACTAACAATTGGTATCAGAGCTTTTGTTCTTAGAAGGAAGGTTTCAATACCTAAGCTAAAGATAACAAGATGAAAAGACGAGATGTGCCCAAGTTGAACAAAGATAATTTTTCTTCATGGCAGAGAAGAATAAGACTCCACTTATCAGGTATTGGTAATGATGTTACTCAATACTTAGATATTGAATATGTGTTCCCCATAGGAGCACCAATGCTTGAAGAATTAGGAGAGAAGAATGAGCACAATTGCATGATGATAGAGCTTTCTTCCTCACTCTCTGATGTTGAATTTGAAGATGTCAAAACCTGCAAGACTACAAAGCAGATGTGGGACAAATTGATGATTGTACATGGTGGTGACAAGAAAATTTTGAGAGCCAAGGCAGAAAGACTCAGAGGAAAGTTTGATGATCTCAAAATTAAAGAAGGTGAAAAAATCGCACATTACAACACAAGAATCAAAGAGGTAGTCAATGCTATCTGAGGAGTTGGAGGTGTAATAGAAGAAGATATAGTGGTAAGTAAAATTATAAGAACCTTATTGCCTACTTATGCTATTATAGTATCTTCCATTCAAGAAATGAGAGTAGTAGCAAATAGAAATGTTACTCTAGATAGTTTGATTGGAAGACTGATTTCATTTGAGATGAACAATTTTGATAATAGTGTCTTACCAAACTTAGAGTCTACATTCGAAATTTGTATGAGAATAAGTAAATCAAGTCATAAAAACACTATCATAAAAGATATTGATAGTGAAAGTGAAGAAGATCATCTTGATGAAATTGAATCACTTATGGCTAGAAGAATGCAGAGAGGCAAAGGTAAATTACCACTTTTTTTTTTTTAATTGTAAAGAGATTGGACACTTTTCTGTAAGATGTCCTAATAGAAGAAAATATGCCAGAAGTAATGCCAGATCATTTGAAAGGAAGTCTGATAGAGGTGATTATAGAAGCTACCAACAATCAGATAAAAGAGATACCCGAGACTACAAGGATAAAGGAAAGAAGGCCAGCTACCTAGAAAAATAGAAAGATGATGATACTAACACTGAATCTGAGGAAGACATCGAGATGGTGTTTGTTGCAGTAAAATATGACATAGATGATGATGAAGAAAGGTATTTAGAAACTACACTCATATCTAAAGTTAGTAAAAATGATGTCTGGATCATAGATAGTGGCTACACTCACCATATGACCAGTGACAACAAAATGTTTGAGACTTTTGAATACTATAAAGGTGGTTCAGTAAGAATGGGTAATGACACACCTTGTCTAGTTGAAGGTAGAGGAACCATAATGTTGAATAACCAGATAAAATGTAAAATGATTATTAGGTAAATGGATTGAATTATAATCTATTGACTGTTTCTCAGTTGAATAATTCAGGTCACAAAGTAGCATTTGAAAATAAGAAGGCAAAGATCTTCAATAAATTGGGAAATATGATTGGTACCGGTGAGAAGGTAAAAGGTAACTTATTCTAACTGAATGATACTGACACCACTTGTTTGATTTCCAAAAATGAAGACATATGATTGTGTCACAAAAGATTGTGTCATGTGAACTTTTTCAACATTATAAAGATTAGGAAAAATAGAAATGTCAAAGGCTTATCGACGATGACTAAGCCCGACAATATCATGTTTAAGAATTGTTAAAAAGATAAGATGACAAAGTCTAGTTTCAAAAGCAAAACCAATACATTTGATGCCATCCTAGAATTAGTCCATACTGATTTATGTGGACCTAGGAGGACAAAGAGTTATTATGGAGATAGATATTTTATTCTCTTTTTTTATGATTAATCTAGAATGATGACACTCATGTTTCTAAAAGATAAATCAGAAGCATTTAAGATGTTTAAATGGTATAAGGAAATGGTTTAGAAACAAAGTGGTAAAGAATTAAAATTCTTAAGATCAGATAGAGGAGGGGAATTTATTTCAGATGAACTCACTAACTTTTGTAATGAGCATGGAATCAGAAGACAAGTCTCTGCACTGAGAACACCACAACAAAATGGAATTGCTGAAAGAAGGAATAGATCGATAGTTGATTGTGCAAGGACACTGATGATAGAGAAAGGCATCACCCAAATCTTCTAGAGGGGAGTTGTATGTACTACTATTTACACATTAAACAGAGTACAATTGAAGAAAGACATCAAGAAGACTCCTTTGGAGCTTTGGTATAGATGCACACCCAATGTGAGTTATTTCAAAAAAATTTGTAGTCAATGTTATATCTTAAAAGATGATAAAAATAGAAAACTTAACTGCAAGAGTGATGAAGGAATTTTTCTAGGGTATTCCACCAAGAGCAAGGCTTATAAATGTCTCAATAAAGCCTCTAACAAAATTGTTGAAAGTGCAAATGTAAAGATAGATGAATTTGTAGAGAAGAATGAAAAGGAAAGCACTAAAGAACCATAGGACTACAATAGTTTTGCTTACAATGAGGAACCTTACACTCTACCCGACCAATAATGTAGAGCTCTTGAGAAAAAGATCATTGTACCCGAGCATCAGGCTGCAAATACCGATGATCAAGATATGGCTCGAGATGATGCACAAAGTGATGGAGAATAGAATGAAGGACAAAATGATGATCAAGCTGATAGACAAAGAATTGAACCTATACTTTCAAAATATGTCAGAAGGAGCCATCCACAGAACCAGATCATTGGAGACAAGAAGGCTGGTATGAGAACCAAAAGTAAGTCTCTAAATACAAGATGTCTTATTTGTGATTATGAGCCCAAATCTGTCAATGCTACACTAGATAATGATGAATGGATAAGTGCTATGAATGAATATATTGAACAGATAGACAAAAACAAGACATGGACACTTGTACTGAGACCATATGAAAAGAATGTCATCGGTACATTGAAATAGATATTCAGGAATAAGCTGAATGAGAATGGAGAAGTCACTAGAAATAAAGAAAGACTAGTATGCAAGGGGTATGCACAAGAAGAAGGGATTGACTATGGAGAGACCTTTGCACCTGTTTCTAGGCTAGAAGGAGTGAGAATATTACTTTCTTATGCTACATATAAAGGCTTTAAGGTATACCAAATGGATGTCAAGTCTGCATTCCTGAATGGAATACTTGAGGAAGAGGTATACATTGAGAAAACAAAAGGGTTTGTTGATCCAGACAAGAGGAACATGGTATGTAGACTACACAAAGCCTTGTATGGATTTAAACAAGCACCCCGAGCCTGGTATGAAAGACTTCATTCCTATCTTATAAGTATTGGATTTGTAAGGACTAGTGCAAATAGTAATCTTTATTTGAAGGAAGATACTGATGCTAACATTTTGATTGCTGAGATATTTGTTGATGACATCATATTTGGAGGAAATGATATGCTATAAAAATCATTTTCAAATGAAATGAGCAAAGTGTTTTATTGTCTATATTTAGAGAGATCAAGTTCTTTCTTTGTCTGCAGATCATGCAAAGGATGAAGGTATTTTCATTATAGAATCCAAGCACATCAAAGAAGTACTAAAAATATTCAAAATGGAAGAGTCCAAACCAGTTGGAACACCGATGGGAACTGGATGTAAGCTGACAAAGGTGGACCAACAATTTTTTTAGTGGCTAATATTCACCAATTGACTAATTTTTGAAATTTGAGAATCCAAATTTGGCTAATAATTCAAGATTTAAGGCGACCTAAATTCCCAAAATTTTACAAAATTTTATTTTAGAAATATTTAAATAGCCAAATAATTTATTTTATTAAAAATTTGAACTCAAATATTTGCCTAATATTTGATAGATGGTTAGATTCAATTCACCTAAATTTTATCATTTATTTTAGAAATCTAAATTAATTCACCAATAATATATCATAACTGTTAGTTATAGTAAGGTTGTGTCACCAATATTAGTTTTCATTATTGATTTAAAATATAATCTATTTATCTTCATTATATTCCATGAGGAAAAAATGTTTTTGATAAAATAAGCAGCAAGAGGGTGCTGGCCCGTGAAACAGGGGACTAGAAGCACATTAATAGAAAATTAATGGCACCAGTCAAAGCTTATAGCAGATTAGCAGTTTATCATAGGCAATAAAAGTTCTTCCTCTATCAAAAACAAAAGTTTCAGTTCTACTTAAAAAGATAAAACTAGAGAACTTACTAACAATAACGTCTTCAAAAATATTGTCCCTAAGCCACGCAGGGCTCGACCAAAAAAAAAATCTAAACTTAATAATAACCCCCATAACAGAGCGGGGGAACCATGGGACCAGCCCAGTAAAAAAAAACCAAAACCATAGGCAACGCAGTTAATTCTTCTCTCCCAACTGTTTGGACAGTAGGGATCACACCCATTCCTCCTGGAGAAACAGAAGCAGGTCTCTATTCTCATCATTTGCTTCCAGTTTGCCATCATCCAGCTTCTCCTGCACATTGCAAAGGGTTAACGCCGAGGCATGCATCACTTTCGGAGAAAATTTGTTTGTCCTCCTGTAGAGATCCATCATGTCCTGCATACCCTTTTTGATCTCTGCAATTTCCTTGTCAATATTCACAAATTTACTTTTGAGGGTGCTAGTAAAATTGCATTTTCCCTCCATTCCAGCTGAGAGGGGTTTAACCTGGGGATCTCCGTGAGGGCTTTGGAGAGGGGAGGGACTCATAGTTCTCTGGGGGTTGGTCAGGGGGGTGAGGCAAAAATGTTACTATCTTATTTGTAACACTTATCGAGGGTAAGATTTCCTTCAGATTCTTGATAAATCAATGACACTAAATAAATTTAGGGTCCTATTATAATAATAAAAATAATGATACATTTATCTCACACAATACAATGAGGATTATTTGATTATATTTTAAATAAATGGTAGCAACTAGATACTATATAGTTCCCTTAAACCCATCAAATATTTTCATAGTTAGCCTAATAATTTTCTATAAGAACTCTTTTTTCTTTAAATATAATTATTTTCCATGGTCATTAATGAAATTTTGGTTATTGCTTGAGATTTGCCAATATTTTCTACAAATAATTTGTGATTAAAAAAATATTCGCCAATACAAATAATTTGTTTTCCCAAAAAATTGAAAGATTCGCCAATAGGAATTAATTTTTTTTAAAATAAAATGAGAGATTCGCCGGGATTTTATATATTTTTCTAGGGGGGGTTTCTTCAATTTATCCCTAAGGTGGACAAGTCATCAGAGAATGCTAAGATATATGAAGAATGTCAAGGAATATGGCTTATGATATAGAAGAGAAGGCAAATTTGAACTTAAGGTCTTTACCGACACTGATTGGGATAGAAATATTGATGACCGAAAGAGCACAACTGAAGGAGCATTCTTTATGGGTGACGAACTTGTCACATGGATCAGCAAGAAGCAAGGATGCATCTCTCAATATATTGCAGAAGCAGACTATCTTGTTGCTACTGCAAACTGCTCAAATATTCCATGGATCAAACAGTTACTAGAAGGTATGCATATGAAAATTCTAGAACCATTAATTATCTATTGTGACAACACAAGTGCAATAAACATTTCCAAGAATCCAGTTATGCATGGTAAAACAAAGCATATTGCCATCAAGTATAATTATTTAAGAGAACAAGTTCAAGCAAAGGAGGTGATACTTGAGTATTTTCAATCAAAGGAACAATTGGCCGATATCTTCACCAAGCCACTGCCCAAGGATGCATTTGTGTAATTGAGAAAGACAATAGGGGTCAGACCCTTGTCTACTGGTTAGTAAGATGACTAGAAGGCTGCATCAGCCTATTTATTAAAAAAATCTCATTCATGTTGATGCAATTAGAGAAATAGATTTCAAAGATACATCTAAATATAGTAAGGTATTTATCTAATCCAAGCACCAGAGATATTACCAATGGATTGGGAAATTCAAGGAATATATTATGGATATAAAGGATCCGTTTGACATTACTGTCAAATATTTGTTTGCAAAGATGTTTGTTTGGTATTTCTATCAAAGGGAGAGAGATATCTCATTATCATACTGATAAAGGGAGAGATTATATCCATTATCAACTCAGGAGAGATCATATACATTAAAGTATCCAAAGGGAGAAATATAACAAGAAAGGGAGAGTACATACAAAGTAAAGAGAATTGCTGACAAGATACATCAAAATAAAGGAGAATAGTCAAAGGGAGAGAGTTTGACACAGAAGGGAAACACATCACATCAAAGAAAGAAAAATTCTACATCCATCCAATGAAGGGATTAAAGACAAAAAGAAAGCTACAAGAATCAAATCAAAACTATTTAAGCTTACCGAAAGCCAAACATTTTTAATAGTTACATTAGTAAAACTTGATGAAACTATATATTTCATATTATATTTGTAATAGAATAGTATGATAATGTACTTTGTTTCCATCAATGCCAAACGGAGTGATTGATGACATGCAACTGATTAAATGTTTTAAGATGTTAAGTTGATGATCATGCAAGGAATTAAATCAGTTAATGTATTGTATTGTCATTGTTGTCAACTTGATATAATCTGTATGGTCATGGAAATACTACCAAAGACTTCAAAGAACCGATGATTCAATGGCTATGCTATCAGTAATGCATATAAGTCAAGTATTCACTAAGTGACTATATACACCGACGGAGTGCATACCGACAAACAAAGTTAAAGAGAAAAGTCACAGTGTTACCTGACAAGCCAATGCTCAGCATTACCGATGAGCAAAGTCATAGTGTCTCCTGACAAGCAAAGCACAAAGTAACCCAACGGAAAGAATTTCAGTGTTGCCTAATGGAAAAGACAAGGATGGATATCATGATGACAAGTGAAGTCACACTGATAGAATAGTCAGTTATCACCAATGACTAACTGAAGTGTTGACTGACAAAATAGATATTTCATGAAATGAAAAAATACTTAGCTGTCAAGAAGGTAAAGATAGAATTAACGAATACTTATCAATGTTTTAATCATCCAGATAAAGTCAGAGATACGTAATTAATTTAAAGCTGATTTGTCCAGTTGGCAAGAAGATCTCTTTGAGATAAAACTGGAGTTATCTTTAAATCTATTGGCAAGGATTGTGTATCACGCCAAGAATCAAAAAAGTAAAGTAAAGGTAAAACATGTCCATATAGAGACAAATCCAATTAATTACGAATGGGGATTGTGAGAGGTGAAAAAGAGAAGAGGAAAGATGCTAAAGAAATTCTGAAGAAGAAGAAAGTCTTCATTCAGTCATAATCAACAAGCTAGAGAAAGAGATAGATTCTGCAAACACCGACGAATAGTGAGACAATATCAGAGAGAAGAACAATGTGGAACAAAGGTATAGAACTAATTATATTGATCAGAGAGGTGATGGACTTACAATAATTCTGAAAATATACAATTGAGTTGTATGTATGAACAGATAATTAGTATTTTAGTTTAACCATTGAAGCATCAAGTCTCTTAACCGAAAAGGATATTAAATTATTTTACAATTGAGATACATCGCAAGGAGTATCAAAAAGTTTCATCATGAAGGTAGCATTGGATATGCCCAATACCTATTGACAGGCCAAGTGAGTGTTTGATCAAGGATGGTAGCATTAGATGCCAGATACTAGGTGACAAACTATCTTTTAAATACTCTAACAAGGTCACACCTAACAGTGTGTTTGTAACCTTTAATAGGGTTGGCTCTTAATAGGGCTCACTTCAGAAGAGTGAAAATTTGAGGTACCACTCCTAGTTATTTTTCCTTTAACAGGGTTTCCTCGTTAAAAATTCATGTGTTATGTGCTTATGTTTCATTACTTTACTATTTTATATTTCACATATGCAATTCTAGATTGATAGGTATACTCTGCATATTTACTGTGTTTCGGTAAATAGATGTCTTCTTATCGGTAAAGATACAAAAGAGAGATTTGGAAAGGAATCTGACAAGTAGAAAATTGATATAAGTATTTCAAGGCATTCATCTTGTAGGACAGAAGATAACTAGAGACATAATTTGTGGTTATAATTTTTAAGGGTTGATTTAAGGATTGATATTTAAGGCCACTAATTCACCCCCCTCTCAGTTATTACTAACAATTGGTAATAGAGATTTTGTGCTTAGAAGGATGATTCCAAGACCTAAGATAAAGATCAGAAGATGAAAAGATAAGATGTGCCCAAGTTGAACAAAGATAATTTTGCTTCATGGCAGAGAAGAATAAGAATCAACTTATCAGGTATTGGTAATGATGTTACTCAATACTTAGATATTGAATATGTGTTTCCCACAGGAGCACCAATGGTTGAACAATTGAGAGAGAAGCATGAGCACAATTGCATGATGATAGAGCTTTCTTCCTCACTCTCCGATGCTGAATTTGAAGATGTCAAAACCTGCAAGACTACAAAGTAAATGTGGGAAAAATTGATGCTTGTACATGGTGGTGACAAGAATGTTTTGAGAGCCAAGGAAGAAAACCTTAGAGGAAAGTTTGATGATCTCAAAATGAAAGAAGGTGAAAACATCACACAGTATAGCACAAGAATCAAAGACGTAGTCAATGCTATCTGAGGAGTTGGAGGTGTAGTAGAAGAAGATACAATGGTAAGTAAAATTCTAATAACCTTACTACCTACTTATTCTATTACAGTATCTACCACTCAAGAAATGAGAGCAGTAGCAAATAGAAATTTTACTCTAGACAGTTTTATTGGAAAAATAATTTCATTTGAGTTGAACAATTTTGATAATAGTGTCTTACTAAACATAGAGTCTACATTCAAAACTTGTATGAGAATAAGTAAACAAGTCATAAAAACACTATGAGAAAAGATAGAGATAGTGAAAGTGAAGAGGATGATCTTGATGAAATTGAAGCACTTATGGCTAGAAGAATGTAGAGGGGAAAATCTAAGTACAAAGGTAAATTACGACTTGTTTGTTTTAATTGTAAAGAGATTGGACACTTTTCTGCAAGATGTCCTAATAGAAGAAAATATGCCAAAAGTAATGACAAATCATTTGAAAAGAAGTTTGAGAGGGGTGATTACAGAAGCTACTGACAAGCAGAAAAAAGAGATACCTGAGACTACAAGGACAAAGGAAAGAAGGCCAGTTACCTAGAAAAAAGAAAGATGATGATACTAACACCAAATCTAAGGAAGACATCGAGATGGTATTTGTAGCAGTAAAAGATGATTTAGATGATGATGAGGAAAGGTATGTAGAAATTACACTCATATCTAAAGTTAGTAAAAAGGTTGTCTGGATCATAGATAGTGGCTAAACTCACCATATGACTGGTGAGAAGAAAAAGTTTGAGACTTTTGAATACTATAAAGGTGGTTCAGTAAGAATGGGTAATGACACACCTTGTCTAGTTGAAGGAAGAGGAACCTTAATGTTGAATAACTAGATAAAATGTGAAAATTATTTTGGGTAAATGGATCGAATTATAATCTATTGATTGTTTCTCAATTGAATAATTCATGTCACATAGTAGCATTTTAAAATAAGAAGGCAAAGATCTTTAATAAATTAGGAAATCTGATTGGTACCGGTGAGCAGACAAAAGGTAACTTAATCTATCTTAATGATAATGACACCACTTTTTTGATTGCTACAAATGAAGACATATGGTTGTGGAAAAAAATATTGTGTCATGTGCACTTTGATAACATGATAAAGATTAGAAAAAAAGAGAAATGTCAGAGGCTTATCGACGGTTAATAAGCCCGACAACATCATGTGTAAGAATTGTTAAAAAGGTAATATAACAAAGTCTAGTTTCAAAAGAAAAACCCATACATCTGATGCCATCCTAGAATTAGCCCATACTAATTTATGTGGACCTATGAGGACAAAGAGTTATTATGGAGATATATATTTTATTCTCTTTGTTTATGATTTCTATAGAATGATCACACTCATGTTTCTAAAAGATAAATGAGAAGCATTTAAGATGTTTAAATGGTATAAGGCAATGGTTTAGAAAAAAATGGTAAAGAATTAAAATTCTTAAGATCAGATAGAGGAGGGGAATTTATTTCAGATGAATTCACTAACTTTTGTAATGAGCATGGAATCAGAAGACATGTCTTTGCACCGAGAACACCACAGCAAAATGGAATTGCTGACAGAAGGAACCGATCCATAGTTGATTGTGCAAGTACATTGATAATAGAGAAAGGTATCACCCAAATATTCTTGAGGGAAGCTGTCAGTATTGTTGTTTACACATTAAATAGAGTACAATTGAAGAAAGACACAAAGAAGACACGTTATGAGCTTTGGTATTGATACACACCCAATGTGAGTTATTTCAAAAAATTTCATAGTCAATGTTATTTCTTAAAAGATGATACAAATAGAAAACTTGACTCCAAGAGTGATGAAGGAATATTTCTAGGGTATTCCATCAAGAGTAAGGATTATAAATGTCTCAATAAAGCCTCTAACAAAAAATTTTAAAGTGCAAATGTAAAGATATATGAATTTGTAGAGAAGAATGAAAAGGAAAGCACTAAAGAACCAGAGGACTACAATAGGTTTTCTTACAATGAAGAACCTGACACTCTACCCGAACAAAAATGTAGAGCTCCTGAGTAAAAGATCATTGTACCCGAGCATCAGGCTGCAAATATCGACGATTAGGATATTGCTCGAGATGATGCACAAAGTGATGGAGAAAAAAATGAAGGACAAAATGATGATCAAACTGATAGACAAAGAACTAAAGCTATACTTGTCAGATATGTCAGAAGGAACCATCCACAAAACCAGATCTTTGGAGACAAGAAGGCTAGTATGAGAACCAGAAGTAAGTCTCTAAATTCAAGATGTCTTATTTGTGATTATGAGCTCAAATATGTCAATGCTACACTAGATAATGATGAATAGATAAGTGTTATGAATGAAGATATTGAATAGATAGAGAAAAACAAGACATGGACACTTCGTACCAAGACTAGATGAAAAGAATGTCATCAGTACAAAATGGATATTCAGGAATAAGCTGAATGAGAATGGAGAAGTCACTAGAAATAAAGAAAGACTAGTATGCAAGGGTTATGCACAAGAAGAAGGGATTGACTATGGAGAGACCTTTGCACCCATTTCTAGGCTAGAAGGAGTGAGAGTATTACTTTCTTATGCTGCATATAAAGGCTTTAAGGTATACCAAATGGATGTCAAGTCTGCATTCCTGAATGGAATACTTGAGGAAGAGGTATACATTGAGCAACCAGAAGGGTTTGTTGATCTAGACAAGAGGAA